>BQNB010016331.1:0-71799 GCA_026074375.1 Tanacetum coccineum
GATTCAAGTGGAGCAGTAGGAACTGTTGGACTAACAATATTAATATTTAGACTACCAATATTAAAATTTGTACTGGCAGTATTAATATCTTGAGCACTGTTTTTAGTCCTTTCTTGATCATCAATTCCACCTTCATCATCTTTCTTTCCAGCATCATTAGAAGGTTGTGGTTCATCATTGCTAGCATCCTTTGAAGAAGAATCAAATAGTGATCATCTTTCCATAGATGCTAAAAATAAAACCCAAGTAAATCTGCTATAATCAACAGTGACAACTAGACAATATTTCTTATTCATTAAGCTGCTCACAAAAGTTGGACCAAACAAGTTCATATGCAACATGAAGAAAGGCTGAGTAATAGAGTTCTGAATTTTGGACTTACAAGAGGCTTTGTGTTGTTTTCCCTTAAGGCAAGCAACACAAGTTTGGTCATTTTCAAAATGTTTTATAGGTAAACCTTTCACAAGGTTATCCTTAACAAGTTTATTAATAGTTTTAAAATTTACATGACCTAGCCTCCTATGCCATAGCATTGATTCGTCAAGTGTGGCCTTTGAAACAAGACAAGTTAAACTCTCTTTAGGAATAATATTCTTCATATCAACACTGTACATATTGTTCTTTCTAGGAACTTTAAGTAAAACCTAACTTTCATCAGCTAACTTAAAGTCAGGAGATAGAACAAAACATCCAGTGTCAGTAAAAAGAACACTGTTCTTTTTGTCACACATCTGTGAAACACTAAAAAGGTTAAACTGTAACTCCTTGACAAAGTACACATCTTCAAAATCAAGTTTACCAGTTTTAAGAGTTCCTTTACTAGTAATTCTTCCTCCTTTGGCTCCTCCCCCAAATGTAACATATCCTCCATCAAATTCTTTGAAGTCTGAGAGATAGGACATATTGCCTGTCATGTGCCTTGAGCATCCACTGTCAACATAGCCTTGATCTTCTTTTTGTGGATGACCCTGCACATAAAAATAAGGAAATTAGTTTCCTTTGGGGACCCAAGCCATCACTGACTTGGATCTGCCTCGTGCATCAACATAATTATGTCTCTTGAAAGTAATTGATGCACTGTTAAGTTTGGTAGGTCTCCAAACCCAACATGCTGAGGCCTTAACAGCATTAACCTGATTTGCCCTGACAGCATTAACTACTGCTGAATTTGGCCTAGCAGTATTAACTGCTTTTGGCCTAGCAGTATAAAAACTTCCCTTAGCAGTATTAACTTTTTGGCTAAAATTTTTGTTAGTTAATGCTGTTTTTATTTGATAGGGCCTCTTTACAGTTGATTGTGCTGATTTAGAAAAACATGACATTGGTCTAGCACTATAAACTGTAGTTTTGGGATGAGCAGTATTAACAGGCCTAGCAGTATTAAGTGGTCTTAGGCCAGTTTTCATTAAAACTGCTCTTGGAACTATGTTCCTGTGAGCACTAGGGTGAGCCTTTTTAGCAGAATAATTGTAATTCACCCTTGTATAATTATTCCCAGATACCACCCTTTCCCTTTGATGGTAATTGCAGTTAGCCTGCACATGGTCAAAACTTCCACAGACAAAACAAGCTTTATTGTACATCACAAAGTCACTTCCTAGTTGTTGGGACTTTTGATTATTCCAGTTTCTTTGATTTCCCCTAGGAGTTTGTGACCTGTACATTTTAGCATACTTAACTGGTTTCCTAACTGGTTTTTCTTGTTGTTGAGGTCTAACAAAATTTATCTTAGCAACAGTAGGAAAAATAGTTTTCTTCTCTAACTTATCATTTGACACCAACTCCTCAACCAATGAGGCATCAGGAGATTCCCTAACCTCATTAGAAGTATCTTCACTAACACTCTTACTAGTCTTAGGTCCATATCCTTCAAACTCAGGCTGTTGGAACTCCTCTAAACCAGAGTTGGACAAATCAAGGTTTGGGGGTGAAAATAACCCTGTAGGAGGAGGTGGAACAACATTATAGCTTACAAACCCTAAACCCTTTCTACTTTTATCAGGTATCTGACTCCCTATTAATTTGTCTAGACTCTTAGAAGCATTATCAAAATTTTCAATTTTAAGTTGATTGCTTTCTTTTTCTTGCTTAAGCTTTTCTAACTCACTTTTAAGCATACTAATTTCTAAGTCTTTATATGAGATATCTCTTTTCAGGACAACAAGTTGCTCAAAAAAAATAACCATATTCTTTTTGTAAAGGACAAGTTGCTCTTCTACAGATGCTAACTTTCTTTTATAATTTGCTAAATTGAACTCAAATTTGTTAAACTATACTCTTAAATCATCAAGTTGAGTTTTAAGAGTTTCAAAGCTTTTTAGACAGGTTTTTGAACAAGTTTTGTCATTATGTACCTCAGAGTCTGAAAAAGCCATAAGAGCCATGTTTGTAGGGACTTCATCATCTGTCATATAGCTCCAGTCAAAACCAGCTCCATCAATAGCCAACATGGCTTTGGAAGAAATTTCTTCCACATTTACAGTCCTTCTAGAGCTGTCTTGATTCCTGTTTCAGTTATCTTGGTTTCTAGGTCCTCTGCATTCCCTTGCAAAGTATCCCATCTTGTGACAGTTGAAACACTCCACCTTGGATTTGTCATATCCAGCTATATCACTTCCATTGATAGTGATTTTCCTACCAGTTTTCTAGAAAAACCTTCTTATCCTCATGCTTAGCAATGCTAACTGCCATTTCAAAAGCCATATTCTAAGAACTTGAGCTTGAGCTTGAGCTTGCAGTTCTTTTAACCTCTTGTTCAACAATCTTAAAATTATTGTAGAGATCATCAAATCTCATTGTGTCTAGATCAGGTTTATTCCTCCAGACCACAACATGAGTATTCCACTCAGAAGGCAGACTTCTCAAAAATTTCAAATTAAGATCTTCTTGTGAAATATTTTCACCCAAGATAGCCAGCTGACTTACAATCTTCTGAAGCTTGTTAAAAATAGAGTCAAGAGACTCTGTGCTTGGAAAACTAAAGTTCTCATACATTTGCTTTAGAAGAGTCTTCTTTGTGGCATCATTACCACCAAATCTTGTTTGTATAGCAGCAAACAAGGTCTTAGCATCTTTGTACTGATTAAAGGTCATTAGATGTTCATTAGGAAGTGCCATCAGTAACATACTTCGTGCCTTCATATCATTCTTCTTTTGAACCTTTTCTTCAGTAGTTACAGGACCTGGTATTAGTGTAGTTGAGGTACCATCAACATTTGTTGTTGTTTTAGCTGCAGGTTTGAATGGGTTTTTATTCTCTATGACATCCCATAGAGCATAGTATTGTACTTGAAAGTATTGCTCAATCCTTAGCCTCCACATATCATATTCACCCTGTTTGAGAGTGGGCAACTTTGCAGTTGTAGTGATTTGAGCAGTTTCTAGATCCATCTCTTCCTTGTGAGTAAAGAGTTCTTCTTGTTAGTTTCTTCTAGATTAAAGTTTCAGAACACAAGCTCTGATACCACTTGTTGATCCAAACTTAAGATCGATTCCGTAGCTTGTAAAGGTTAAGTTACTCTGGATAAATCTAAAACAACTATGGTAGAAACTTTGTGAATACTAAAGAGTATACGGAATCTACTCTTTAATACTTAGAAGAATATAAATGAAACAGTAAATTGTATAAACAATGTATGAACAATGATATCACTAAAAAGCTCCAATATTATTATCAATAACACGAGTAGCTATATATCAAAATGTATGAATGTGTATGAATGTTTGGTACACTAAACTCTATACCATAGGACCTTCTTTTATACATCAAGGAGTCCTAACTGGCTTACAATATTTTCCTAAGTTATCATGATCTTCTAAACAAATAACTTATACGTATCTTTTACAAAAATATCTTATACTTATCCCGTAAGTAATCTTGATAAACAATCTTCATCTTAATCATTTCTCTTGTCTTTATCCTTCTGACAGTAAAAACTATTCTAGTAGTTGTAATCCTTCAGCAGTTGTAAGTAGCAGCATTAACTTTTATTCCAGCAGCACCAACTGTGTACAAGCAGTAGTAACTACTTAGAATATTTTCTTCATTCTTCACCAGCAGTACTAAGTTACACTAGCAGTACTAACTTAGTAACATTGAAACTTACTCAAGCAGTACTAATCATACCCTAGCAGTACTAAAGTTCTACAGGCTAACAGCTTGAGTACTTTTTATACTAGCAGTACGTTACAGGCTACTTAGTAGTATTTCATCTAATCTCTGATCATCTTTAACTTTCATTAGCATTAGTCATTATATTATACTAGTTAGTATAACTCAAAACCTAGCAGCAGTTACTTCCAAACAGCATTAAGAAGCTTCTAATCCCAACAGTCTCTATACGGCGTATCCAGGTTTTAGGATACGACGTATCGAGTTCCTGTACAATTTTTCATTTTTGTTTTTTATTTTCTAACCATAGAATACCCGAGATAGAATTGCATTTGTGTTTTCTATATCTTATACAGGACCTTAATGAATGAAAATGACGACTTTTGGTGGAGTATTTATATTCTGGAATTTTGTGTGTTGTAGTCATGCTGGCATCCAGACCCGCATTCACAACACAAATTCTTGCTCCTAAACACAACATGGAGGATCATACCGAGCAAATCCCAGGGGAGTTTCTCGTTCTAATTCTTTTAATTTCCCGTTTTAATGTTATATTTATACAACGAGGGCGTTGTATACTTCAAATGGGGGGAGGAGAATTAGAACGCTTACTTGTCCATATTTATACAATAAAATGCTTAAATTATGCCTAAATTTAAAATTGTTTCAAGCATACTTTTGTGAAATTATTAGTTACATAACCAGCACACATAACCCTTGTTAGATATTGTGAGAATTTAGCCTTATCCATTTCCAAATGTTTACCCAAATTCCACAAAATTATGAGTGTGTCGATGATGTTGTAGACTTTAAAACTTGGCTTGGTATATCTATTCGAGACCACAATAATAAGTATTGTTTTAAATAGATGGAGTGACATTTTCTAAACAGGTAAATTTCTAGGATTACGCCCAAAAAGTCTATATATATTGTGATATTAACTAACTACACTGGTTAGTTAACCCATGTATAAACCCTTTTGTTTACTCTCATTTTAAGAGTAAGATTCCCCTAGAAAAATCTGCTAAGCCATTCCATTCTTTTCTTACACCAAAATATTTGTTTCGTTACACCTTAGCCTACCCTATTAGATTAAGTCCTTAATCGGTTGCTCGTTGCTTTTGTGTAAAGTATTGTATTTCCTGTGTCACAATGCAAAAAAATTTCTATCTATGGTTAGGTCAGAAAAATTGCACAATGCGATTGGGTACGTGTGTGAATTTCTATCTACGGATAGGTCGGAAAAATTGCACAATGCAATGAGAATGTGAAAGTAGTGTATATTTTAAAAATCTCAATTTCTCAGTGTGTTTTACTACTTTCACAAATTATTATTTACATCCAAAGTATGAAGGAGAATGGATAAATTATCCGGATTTATTGTAATCGTGAAGATGGTGAAATTACACCGAAATTCGTAGTGTATATATGCTTAAAAAATCAGAAAAAATGTAAAATACAAAAAAGTGATTATGTAGAGTATTGTTGTATGTTGGTCGAAATAAACCAACCATGTATTTCTTTCAAACAAGTGGTCGATATCACCACTAATGTTGTAAAGTATGTATAGTATGGATGATTGGGAGTTGACCGTTACGAGAACGCCAACTAAGGTTGTTTTTGTTGATATATGATCAAGACATTTATGTATGTATTTATGTGTCTTTATCATGGGTACGGTCGGGAAAGTACTAGCAACACTGTGCCTTATTTGTTTTAGACTTAATCTATTTGTTTTGTTCTTTTTATTTAACAACAATTACTTTCCCTTTCCTAATCTGCATTCTTTGGTCTTACTCGAATGGGGATGCGAGTAATCACATGTGTCTATTCCATCGTTACGGCCATATATGTGTGATTTTGTCCGCCTTGTTGGTTTATTACTATTGACGAAGGTTTATAAGATTCCTACCCTATATCACTCTTCGTCCTAACCCTTGGTTTTACTCGAGTGTTTGGTCTTATCGAATGGGGGTGCGAGTGAATGCTCATGTTTTATCTATTCCATCGTTACGGCCATTTCAATATATGTGGGATTTTGTTAGCGCCTTGTTGGTTTATTTCTAGTTGACGAAGGTTTATAAAGATTCTACCCTATTATCATTCTTCGTCCTATCCCTTGGTTTTACGGTGTGGGGAATGATGACAATATGTATGATCTATTTTCGTTGATACGGATGTGTATATGTGGTTTGTCACCCTGCTGGGTTTAACGACTTTTGGTAAAAGCATTTTGAGTAAAAGGACTTACTAGGTCTTATTCTTTAATTATTTGAGTTAAGGATTAATGATGCAACCATGAGTGTCTATTCCATCGTTATGGATGTGTATGTGTTGTTTGTCGCCTTTTCTGGAATATTGGTATCGATAAAGATTAAAAGAGTGATCAAACCATTAAACCTTTTAAAACCCAATTTACCTTTTGAAGACTTGTCACTCCTTAGCTTTAGTGGTAAAGATATGTATCCTTGCCAAGCCTATGATAGAATACTCATCACGACCAAGTAATTGAGCAAATTAGTTAAATGTTACAACATAGACTAGTTGAGTGAATTGAGAGTTTTCATTTTTCTATTTCGTGAGGTGTTTGGTTGTGTACTAGTAATTGAACGAATAAATGCTTAAAGGAAAAATCCTTTACTATGGTTGGGATACACTTTCATAAATTTTCTAAAGTTTACTTGAGGACAAGTAGGATTCAAGTGGGGGAATATTTGATGACATCAAATAACGTCACTTTTATAGCATCATTTATTCCATGTTTCTTACCCATTTTGTATAATTATTATGAGAATTGATACTTAGTCATTTATATATGAGATTTACAGTAATTATGGAGTGCTTTGTGAAGATTAGCAAAAAGGCACGCATTCCGAAGCTTAAACGATGAAATCTAAAGAAACTGTTCTGACATCATATACGCCGTATCCAAAAAGAAAGATACGACGTATCTGTGTGATGAGTGCTAAAACACACATCATTTATACCCAAAAAACACTATTAATTGGACTAAAAATGCTAAAATTAGGTTAATTATCTTGCAAATATATTTGTTTGGTATTTTTATGTCTTGCAGGTTAAAAGGATAGAAAACGATGCAAAAACGGGATTTATCAGGCTCAATTTGGTCAAGTCTAATTATTACTCAAACTATGATGAATTCGTGAAATGTCCCCGAGCATACTAGTGGAAAGAGCGTGAGAAAACGAGTCCAGCGGTGCCTTCGGATCTTATTGGGCAAGCCCGTAACCCACTTAACGGGTCGGACCAGCCTATAGACCCAACTTAAAGCCCAAGACAAAATATACAAAATGAGGGTGACGTCATGAGGCATGTGCCTCTAAATTAAATCGATTCCATCACATGACCTCCCACTATTAATTTTCTTGGCCAATGAGCAACCTACACGTGGCGAGGCAAAAGCTATTTCTCAAAGATTCAAATCAGAGGCTACACAAAATAATCCTACGGTATACATTCTTGCGTAATATGTAAGCCTCCAAAAAAATCCACGTGTCAAGCACTCAACAGCTGGATCCGCTGCATACTTTGGTCGATCTGAGGGTAGCCAAATGATTGGCTATTAATTAATCAATGACATGTCAATGGCTAAATGACTCTTTCGCCCCTAGATCTATGACTCTTATTGGTTGGCTACTTGAATGGACGCGACTGCCCCTCTTTACACTTTTTCTATATAGATATTTCATCAGTTCATTCACGAGGAGTAGTTTTAGATAGGATTTCATAGTTTTTTTAAATGTTTCTTTTGCTTATTTTCGTTGTAGTGAGTAAAATTTGTAAAAGCTTTTCACAAGCTTATTAGCTTATTGTAATAAAATTTTCCAGCTTATTCCTACTTTGAGCTTAGTAGTTAATAAAATAAAGGTTTATGTTATTTGGCTTATTACTCATGGCTTATTCTTCTTTTCTTCTATTTCGAGCTTAACGACAATAATCTTTTCATAAGCTTATTTCTGGCTTATTTTCGTAACCTATACAAGAAAGAAGTGTAAATCAAATAAGCTTACAAAGCTTATTCGTTCCATCATTTATTTCTTTATTGAGTTTCGGTTTTAATAAGTCTTACAAAATAAGTTTATTCTAGCTTATTTTCGAGATTAAGCTTGTTACGCTTTTAAAGCTTATTTTTCCTAAATCGAATTAGTCTAGTTGTAGTTTATTCGTTTGGATCTAAGCTCACATGTCATTCGGATAAGTTTTTCTTAAATTTGTATTTTTTTTAAATAAGTTTTCTAAAAAGTTTTCATTCGGTTTGCTTATTCGTTATCTAGTCCTAGTATCGATTGATTAATATGCTTATTATTATAGACATAGCGAAAGTAGCCTATGAGTTCTTATTTTGTTTCTGATTAATCCGTTTGAATTTATAGAGGTTGATCTTTATTAAAATAGCAAGAGAATTGCTTTGTGATTTTTTTATATTATTGAATTGGTATTCAAAATTAATATACTGGGTTTGACGATTTTATTTTTGTGCCGCGTTTGGTTTATTTGCTTAATAAATTAGGCGTCTGATTTGATTTAACATATGGACTGCGTTTGGATTGTAGAAATAATCTAGGCCCATGTTTGGTTTGATTTATCTTTGTTGGGCCTTGTTAGCGATAGGGCCACGTTTGTGATGACTTGGGCCTGCGATTAGTTTGAAACAGTTTTTATGAAATTTGCAATTTGTGATATAAATGTTTTTAATTAACAGTTTGTTTTAATTTGTGTTGTGATTTTTGGTACCGGTCAACTCACGAGGCGAGGAGCTTAAGGGTTTATTTAGCTAGACCAAATTTGATTATTTGTTTTAGCTAAATAAATCGGGTGGTATTCGTTTAATTGCGGGTCTCCAATTCGGTTCTATTTTCTACCCTTTTTCAATTAATTAGTATAGCTTATTTTTAAAATGTTTAGCTTTGTTTGTTTAATCATTATGAGTTGCGAGTAGTTTAATTAGTGCTTGTTAAGTGATATAGTGATTTGGGAATTAAGTGTGAATTTGAAAAAGGGTTTAATTAATAAATTATCTTCGATTATTTAGATTTATAGTTTGAATGTTTCAAAGGGCAAAAGCCGGAGAAATAATCAAACTATACATCTAGTAATTAATATCTTTTTGAGAGATTTTTGTCAAAATAAACCAACGTTGTGAGATAATTATCTTTTCTAAGGAAATTTAATAAACCTTAATTCACACTTGATGAACTTTTCACGTCACTTAGCAAGCATATTTGTCATTTATATCTTTTAGATCAATTTTAGTATAATCTTGTAGTTTTAAATCTTAGAATTAATTTTAGTTTAATTTTTAGTATAAAAATAGTTTAAAACCAAAACCAAAAACTTGAATGACAATCAAGCTCGATTTACAACTTGAACGTAGATTTCCATTCACCTCTCGCCGAGGAAAACGATACCCGTGTTGATTACTTTTTATTATTTCCTAAGAATAATTTGTATGATACTTAGCTTGCGTATACGTATATGTATTTTATAAATATATATATTTTATATCGGAGGATTTTATTTGATGCGTTGAAAAACGACCGACATCAGGAATTTAAAAATGCGACAAGTAAACAAATAAATCAAAATTTAACCCTAAACATGTTTTTTTTGTTTTTTATAAATCCTAAATGACTAAAAATAATTTTAGAAAAAAAGAATTATATTTTTTTTACTTTTATTTTATTTATTATGAATTAAAAACGGATTTAATCTAAATAAATCATTAAAAATAGCAAACTAATTATGAAAATTCTGAAAAAATTAGGAAAGGTACTTTGGACTATGGAGAATCTATGAAAAATATAAACTGGAAAAATGGCTGAAAGGATAAGCAGTTAATAAGCAATTAAACCTAATAAGCTAAAACTGAAAATCAAGCACAAATATTTAAGGGTGCAAAGGTATATTGAAAAGACCCCGAGGCAGTTGGTTATGGTGCGTGTGTTAAATCATTGGGTGTGTTAAGAAGATGTCACAGGCTCAAAACCTGTGGCCACCATTTTGCACAAACATTTTTATTTTTCATTTTTTTATTTGAAAAAGCTAAACTTTAGACTAAGATAATCAACTTTAATAAAGATACTTTATGCTGAAACTTATTAATAAGCTAGTAAAAAGCATTTGAAAATGACAGTTTAGCTTTTAAAACTTATATGACAATAAGCTTAAACTGCTTGGACATTAGGACTAAAAAAAACTAAAAGAAAAGCAAATAAGCTTAAGATAGCATAAACCCTAATCCTAATAAGCACTAGTGAATAAAAATAAGCAAACCAAAATAAGCTGAAAGGACTTATTAAAGGCTAGAAAACATAACCACTTAAAATAGCCAAACAAGGATTACCACTACTTTCGAAGCTAATCTTAAGAGCTAAAAAGCAAAAGAAATAAGCTAAAAATGAAAACAGCTAAAGGCCTATAAGCTAATAACTCAAGTAAAAAAATTAAGCAAAATGGAAAAGAAATAAGCATAGAAAAAGGCAGATGAAAATGACTCAAACTAACTGTTGGTTATTGGCTTTTAGATATAAAATGACAGAATTTAAGCTTAATTTAAGACTCAAAAAGCAAAAATTAAAAGACTCAAAGCTGAAACAGATTTAGACCAAGACCTAATAAGCATAAGGGTAAAGAAATAAGCAAAACAAATAAGCTGTAAGAGCTCTAAAGAAGCATATAGACAGCAGACATAGAAAAGACTATAGAGGACTTTTGACAAACTTTTAGCTAAAATTAAGTCCAGTTAAGCTAAGAGAAAAAGCTTAAAACTTAAAACAAATTCAGATTAGCACTCAAATAACATCTAAAAGCTGGAATTAAGATGTTTGAATAGGAAAATAAGCTGAATAAGCATTAAGAAAATGACAGTTTTGAGAAACTGTTCTTCATTTGTTAAAACTGATTGGGACATTTTAAGACTGGATAAGCATCTAAATAAGCTGAACATAGATTAAACTATTCTTAGACTAATTTAAAAACATTTATAAACCTGGACTTGACAACAAAAACCCTACACATGCAGTTTTAATAAGTTTAAAATTGCTTTGTGCAACACCTTTTAGGACTATGATTTTCCAAATATTTAAGCTAAGACAGGCTTGAATAAGCCTTGATTTGTGAAAACAGATGTTGAACGTTAGAATTAAATGACAATTAAGTACAATTTAAGGAAAATAAGCACTAAAACTAACAAGTAATAAAGATAAGCAGTTTAAGCTACATAAAGCAGTTTTAACCAAAACTCAAGGAAATCAATTTCTAAGCTATAAACTAAACTTATTAAACTAAATTTAGGAAGAATAAACATGATTAAGCAAAAAAAGAACTGAATAAGCAAAGTAATAAGCTGAAATTGAATTTAAGCTTAAAATTGTAAAAATGAACATACTTTATTCCCAGCTCAAACAGGGATAAAACTAATGCTCAAATGAGCTAATCTACATGACAGCTTATAAAATAAGCTTTGAATAAGCCTATAAGCCCTTCCTTTTTTGGCTTATCATCACAATTGGCTTATTTAAAAGATTTTAGAGTAAGGAAATGACAATCCTTATTCAGTTAAGCTATAGGTGAGCTTAACTGAATAAGTAACTACTTAAAAAGCAGTGTGAGCTTATTGAGCTTATCAGGGCTTATTAACCAAACACAAACAACATAATTGCATAACAAAGGAATTTGAACACGAATTTAAAATAAAACTTAATTTTATTAATACTTGAAGAAAGTTATAGAACTGAAAAGGAAATACAATTTTAAAAGACAAAAAAGTAAAATAAGCACTAAATAAGCTGGAAAAAAAAACCTACACTACACTAAATTACCCTACTCCTAGATACCTAATACTGTGTGAATACTCTCCTATTTATAGTGTTAAGCAGAACCTTCTAGGCCTTGAGGACACTCCCCTATCTTCAATCTTGACCCTTCAATCACAATCCATCAACCACGCACCCTTGGATCTCCCCCACGTCATAGTATCCAATAGGAAACCACACAATTGCCAGCGTGGCATAAGTACATGTCAGAGCTTATTAGGGGCTTCTAGAAGTAAGGGATGTGCGTGTGAAAGGGTTGGTTTAACCCTGGTTCGTGTGTGTATGTGTGTCACCGGGTAAATGGGAGGGAAATGGAGTAAAAAGATAAACAATGATTTGGGTGTATTTGATATGTTTGACTGGATCAGGTTTATAAGGATTAGGCTTTGACTTAAATTTGGGCTAGGACTTATGGATTAGGCTTGTGGGTTTTTTTAATAAGTATAAGGCTTAAGGTTTGATAAGTATAGATCTTAATGGGCTGACCCGACCCATTAAAATGGGCTTGGGTTGGTCCATAGAAGATGGGCACGCCTTTGGCTTCGAATTTTCGTGCTCTTTCCATTCCCGTGCTCGGTTTTGTCCGGTTTTGTCTTTATTTTGTCCTTTTCTTGATATCCAGTACCTGCATCATACACAAACACAAAACAGCATATAATTATACATTGCATTTTTATACTTTTTTGGTTATTTGGGCTCGTTTTTATAATAGAAAAGGTATGTGATTAAACACATACCAATAATGGAACGTTAAGCAGTTGTATTAAACAATGAATTGATATACCTGGTATGATCGTCTTCATTTATACATCTCACTGTTGTTCTTTTAGCATGTTTATTTAATTCATGAATAATTTATTTATTCTACTTGTCATTGTCAGTTAGGATATTGGGAGTATCATTAAAATAAGGCAAATGTGAGCATTTTGGTCATATTCATATGGTATGAATATCAATGTCTAATACCGCCAAACTCATATGTTGTTCACTGGATGAACATTGGACTGACCCAACCTACGAGATATCACTACATGGATCAGCATCAATAGTGAATCTCATAAGTGGTTATGTCTCTTATCCTCAGACTTGAGATGCAAGTAGGTTTTTTGTGTGTGGAATGTCAATCTTTGATATGGTTCAACGCTGACCTGAACAAGGCTGCTATAAAGGCCATTTTTAGGAGGGATGCGAAACATATAACTGACACATGTAATCAAAATAGGATTTGTTCCTCCACATGCTTTAGAGTTAGATACTATTGGGCCCCTTGATGATTTGAACAAATGTATGTGTAGCCGCACCCAAATGTAATTAAGATGATACTTAATTAATTTGGTAATCTAGTTCAATGTCTATATCGAGAAACAAAATGTTAAATGTTAGAATAACTCATGATCCGTGTCGAATGTTCAACATAGTATTTGTAACAAAACGATGATTGATATCTAAACTATTTAAAATGAGATGTTTAAAAAACAGTCCTCATATGTATCTGGGGGCATTGGCATGTTGCTCGCGCTTACCTTTGCTTTGTTATTATTACTTGATATATGACTGTGCCAAGAGGCGTGCTGTTGGGTATGCTTGAGTCTATAAATATTTATACTGCTAGACACATGTGAGCCTACGGGGTCACACACATATACAATGAGGTACCACTTTATATCGTGTGTATTGTATTTACGGTATATAAACAACCTATGTAACGCGGGATCAATATCGGGCCTCTAATAACTAAGTAATGGACTTAGTTTATTGGACTTGGAAAACAAATGGCAAGCCCATTTGGGCCTATTAAGTGGCCGGCCTAAAGGGGTGTAGGAGGAAGGGATAAGATCAAATTTTGGTAGATAATTACATGATATCTTCTCATAATTTTGATAAATAATTACCAAAAATATCTCCCATGTGAAAACCATGACACAAACAAAATACCCATCTAGCGTTTTTGTTTTTCTTGATCTATCACTTTGAATCTTGTTTATTCAAAGTGTATTCCAAAGTTACAGGTTTAAGGACTAGCATCCAAGTGGTATACGGTGAAGTGTAGTGCGGATATTCATAGAGGTTAGCTACTTTAATCACTTGGTTTCTTGGATAGATCGTGTACAAGAGAAGGTTGTTCTTTGATTCTATCGATCACACTACAAAGGTAATAATTGTTGTTATTTATTTGATTAATCATATGACTCTATGGATCCGTTGATAGGTACATGTTCTGCTGTGTTTTATATTTGATTATATGATATTTATTTGATTAAGCACTTACAGTAACTTTTCCTGGCCGTTCCATGATAAAGACTCGAAATATATACAAACGCCTCAACCATAGAAATGACAAAGACAACCTAAGTTGGCATTCCCATAACGGTCAACTTCCCAATCATCCCAATCTTTACATACTTTTACAAAAGTGGTGATATCGACCACTTTTTACAAAACTATACATCGTTGATTTTTATCCGAATATTAATGAATAATCGATCCTTCCAAGTATTTCATCGGTTTAAGTTTAGCGAACCGACTATC
Source organism: Tanacetum coccineum (assembly GCA_026074375.1). NCBI lineage: Eukaryota > Viridiplantae > Streptophyta > Magnoliopsida > Asterales > Asteraceae > Tanacetum > Tanacetum coccineum. Next base: position 14,476 of record BQNB010016331.1, read on the forward strand.
AATTATCCTCCTCTCTTTTTTGATGCATTTTCTATTTTTCTAATTTATTATTATTTTTTATTTTTTTATTAAAACAAACCTCGGTGCAATTTCACTGTCTTCACAATCATAGTTCATCCGGATAATTTTTCCTTCAACACTTCATCTTCGGACATAATACATAATCGCGAAAGTAGCAAAATAGACAAGCTACATATTTTCCCATTGCATTGTGCAATTTCCCGACCTAACCGGTCGATGATAGATAACTTTCACTTTGACACAGGAAATACCAAAACTTACACAAAAGCAACTGGCAGTCTGATTTGTAGGCTTTTCTACAAGGTAGGTTAAGGTGTAAAGGTGTAACAAAATAGACATTTGGTGTGAAAAAGATAGGAATGGCTCAACAGGTTTTTCTAGGGGATTTTACTCTTATAGTGAGAGCAAGCAAAAGATTATATGAGGTTTAACTAACCAGTGTAGTTAGTTAATTTTACAACATTTAGGCTTTTTGGTGTATTCCTAGAAATTGACTAGTTAAACATGTTACTCCATCTAAGTCCATAGTACTCATCGTTGTGGTCTCAAGTGATATACCAATCTAAGTTCTAAAGTCCACTACATCACCGGCACACTCATAATTTTTGTGGAATTTTTAGTACACGTTTGGAAACGGAATAGGCTTAATTCTCACAATTTGGTATTAAGGGTTATAGTGTGCGAGGTCATGTAACTAGTAATTTTTACAAAAGTTATACTAAAAACAATTTAAATTTGGCATAATTTAAGCATATAGCATATTATTTGTAAAAGAAAAGACAAGTAGGCTTTCTAATCCTCCATCCCCCCACTTAAATTATACAACGTCCTCGTTGTATAGATAAAACAATTAAAGAAAATGGGAAATAGAATTAGAACGAGGAACTCCCCTGATATGTTGCTCGGGATGATTCTCCAATTTGAGTTCTTGAGCAAAATTTTGTTGACGAGGCGTCAGAATGCTTGTACGAGTTTAACACATGTCTTTTTCAGAGTATATCATATCATCGATTTCTTTACAGCAAGGTCCTGATAAAGTTTTAGAGACAAAGTGCAATTCTTATCTCGGTTATACAATGGTTACAATGCAGGAAAACAAATTTAAAACACATTGTACAGGTTTAGTCAATAGCCGTTATCTCAAACTATAGGATACGCCGTTATTGCATCTTGTAAAAACAAATGTTTTAAAGTTTTATAGAATTTAAATGCAAAAATTAAAGATTGATAACGTCCACACAGGTTTGATACAGTGTATCCATAGAGGTTCGATACGCTATATTGAGTGTCTGGGAAGACAGACTCAATCAAACAATTAAAATTACAATTCAAACAATTAAAAACAAACAACCGTGTTGTCTCCCGATAAGCACTTTTCTTTCACGCTAGTTCTTTTAAGTTTAGACTTTTTCCTTTTCTTCATTTCAACATTCGTTATTTTGTATGCTTCACCAGCCATACCGCGAAACTTTTTGTGGAATATGGTCGGGTAGATGCAAGACCCTGGACCATAGGTTTTTCCCCATGTCTCGTATTTGCTTGGACTAATGGTAATGAATTCTTCATTTGTCCCTATTGAGTATCGTATGACTTTGAATTCCTCAGATTTGCATACTTCATCTGGATTATCGACGTCGTACTTGATGGAAACTGGTATTAGAGGGGAATACTCATTACTTTCTTAAAAATTGTAGATTCCATTCCCTTCTTGTGCGTCCAAATAAGGCTTAAAAAACGAGTCAGAACAGGAATTTTTCTTTCGCCTTTTATTGCGGGGTTCGTTGCTTTATTCAGTGTCGCTTATTGATCCCTCTGTGCTATATTCGCTTACATAAAAATTCCATAGCCCATTATTAGTGCTTCTATCCATGTTCCAATGGTTTTTGAATTTGGATCCCAACCAATCTAAAAATTCAAGATAATTTGTCTCGTTGTCCAGGTCGTCTGGGATTTTACTATTGCAAGCATGGGATAATGGATAATATTTTTAGAAAAACTTCTCACCCAATTCTTTCCAGGTGGTGATCGTTACTTTAACCTTATTATCCCACCATTCCTTTGCGTGTCCACTAAGCAAAATTGGAAAAACATGCAACCGAAGTTAATCTTTATCCACATTAGGAATCTTGATCCATTCTAATATTTCCAGTACTTTCGCAGTGTGGTCAATAACGTCTCCCCCGTCTATACCATTGAAGGCATTATCTTGTAGTATTTTTCATAAATTCGTCTCCAATCTTGATCATGGTATTCATGTTGGGCTCGCGTGTTACATTGTACGAATCATAATTATTTTGAATTTTATTTGTAGGTTTCGTTATAGTTCCAGTCTTAGCTTTCCTGAAACCAAGATTAAATAATCAGTAGGATGTGCCCTCAGGGGAGAGAACACATAAAACAAGACATGAAATTGAATTGAGACTGATACTGTGTCAAGTAAGTAATACGTCGTATTTAATGGATTTGAATACGTCATATAGATCTATTGAATGTCAGTACGCCGTATTGATTTTACAGAATACGCCGTATTATTTAGAAGAACAGATACGTTGTTTAGACTTAAGAGATCAATACGCTATTCTGAGTGGAAGGGTCGATACGTCATATCCAACTGGTGGACATGGCGTATCAGTTGATCTATCAGAACAGGATACTTAGAAAATAATTAAATAATGCTGGAATTTAAACACACAATTAAATTAAATACAAACAGAATTAAATTATACTAATTAAATTATTCTAAGCTAATGGTTAGAAATACTAATAAAATTAAAGGTTAAACTTTTTCACTCCCCGGCAGCGGCGCCAAAAACTTGATGTGCTGTCGTGTAGGGTCAATTTATTGATTACCAAGTTTTAAATTTATATTTAGCCGACTTATCCTAAAACAACACTTTAACGGCAGTGTACCCGATCGGGTGGAGTTTCGTGGTAAGTAGGGTGTCGAACACTAAGAGCAAGGTCCGTTACCTTTAATTCTATCAGTATTTTAATTAATCTAATTAAGTTAGTTCTAATTACTTGTTAAACATATGCTAAACCTAGTTCTAATGATAATGGGGGGTTTTCAGCCTGAGAGACTGGCACAGGTTTTATGGTGACAATAATCAATTCAAAACACAATAAACATGCAAGAAAACAATCAGAAGATAAAAGAGCGGTACAAGCCAAATGATAGAAAACTGTATTAGTCATATTAAATCTGATTAAATGTTGGTTTGTTTGTTTAGTGCAATGATTACTTATCTCGAAGCGGCATATCATTCTTAACACTTAGGCGGGACATCATCCTAAGACCTAGACACGTTGAATCCTGTCACAATTAACGTATCCACATAAAGCATCCTTTTAGTTTAATTATAATCTATCTAGGGATTAAAGCAATGGTGATCTTGTTAAACCCTAGCCCGTCGGGACTTTACCCTCAACTGTTTGACGATATTTTACATACTGGTAGTTCATTGTTTAAGTCTTTATCAATTAATTAAGAACATACTTGTTGAAACATACGGGTCACCTGCCGGTCCAACTAAGCTCATAATTTAAAGACAAAGATAGAAAACTATGTATTTGTGATCCCTATGGTCCATAGTAATATAAAACATGATATGGAGAGCTATCCCAGTATCTAGTTCACTTGTTAGGCATAACTAGACCCAGTTGAATGACAAGTCGCATATTCAAACACGTAGACAAGTATCATGTGATAAACATAATTAAACTTTCAACGATAAATTAAGAAATCAAGTTTAAAACAAACTAAACATTAAATATTCATTAAGATGGCTAATACCCAAGGGTATTAGCCCATAACCATTGTAATTATATGATGAGGTGTCATTTTATACACTTTTTCAAGATCGTTTAACCCCTAAAATCATATGTTTATGCCCAAAATAGGTACTTAATCGTTCCTTTTCAGGTATTTCTCATTTGGAATACATTTGGAAGATTTACACGTGACTTGGCTAATTGAGAGAAAGGACAAGATTACGGCACAACACCCAAGACTCTTGAAGATTTTGCTCGCAGAGGCCTGAAGACGGACGCGTCACAAGCTATAACTACGACGTCGTCACCAAATAACCCATAAAGTGACGGCGTCACAACATTTCGAGACGGCGTCAGCCCGCACCGACTCACACGCAGATCTAGAAGATTCTACTTACGACGGCATCAGGAAGGACTGGTCCTACAAACTAGATAATGCATCATGGGCATTTCGCACGACATTTAAAACCCCTTTAGGAACAACCCTGTTTAGGATAATCTATGGCAAGGCATGCCACCTTCCTGTCGAATTGGAGCACAAGGCATATTGAGCCATAAAGAACTAAAATATGGACCTCACTAAAGCTAGGGAAAACCGATTCTTACAGATTAATGAGTTGGACGAAATGCGGCTTGACGCCTAAAATCATCTATCCTCAATACAGGACAAAAGAACGCAAAAGGTGGCACGATACTGAATAAATTATCAAAAGAACTATAAAACGAGATAAGGTACTTTCTCTTTAACTCCGATTGAGGACTATTCCCCTGTACTAATCAAGTCAAGATGGTTTGGTCCATTTACGGTTAGAAAAGACATGAAATATGGAGCCAATTGAGGTTATAGATGAAGAAGGAAGCGAATTCATCGTTAATAAACAACAGGTAAAGCCATATCAAAAGAACTTATTGGACACCAACAAAGACGATGATGTAACTCTCGAAAAGGAAAAAAAGGGAGGGAATAAGGTTACATAGAAGTGTGACTTCGAGTTAGCTACAGGAAATCGTTAATAAAGAATAGCGCTTCTTTGGAGCATCCCAATTTACCTTTTCCCGATATTAGGAGGTCTCGTGTGTTTTAATTAATTATAGTTTGTTTTTATTTATGTTTGAACTATCTTGTAATCATGCTTTGTTTGTCTTTAACTTCATCTTAATTTCAATCAAAGGTATTTTGCAACAATAAGTGTAGGGGAATTTATCCGGCTTTTGAGCCAAGTTCAAGCATGTTTAATAAATTATTTAGATTAGTTTGCGTCATATGACTGAATTGTGAAATCTCAGGTTTTATGCAGTTATTTGTATAGAAATTAACTTATGGAATTAAATGCAGGACATTTTTCATCAAAAACAAAAATTTCATTTTCACAGAACGTGGAGACTAAGTCACGATTAACACGCGATGCCGTCACTACGACACTTGTGACGGGGTCACACCAACCCCGACGGCGTCAAACGCCCAGGTCCAGAAAACTTAAAATTTTTAATTATTTTTGAAAATAAAACTAGTACAACAATTAAAATATGTAATATTCTTTTATAAACCTGCATAAAAACCACGAGTCTAACAATTCTCTCATCCTATCTTTACTATTTTATCGAGTCGAACCCTAAATTCACATTGTATATTTGGTAAAATGCATATTTTATGCTTGGTATAGTTGTCTTTGTCTTTGATTACAGGTTATATTTGATGAGAAGAAGCTTGGAAGTTCTTAGGAAGCTCTATTAGACGATTCTTGGATGATGATTTAACCAGTTATCGCATGTTTCTTCTCCATTATTGAGCAAACCAGGGGAGTACTAGTTTCTTTTCCTTGTTTTATTTTTCCTTTATCTGTTTTTACGAGTACTTCTAGAGAACAGTGGAGACAATGTTCAAAATAAGTGTAGGGGGAAATAAGCATTAGAAACTATTCTTTCATTTGTCATTTGCTTTGTCCTTAAAATGATGGGTAATATATCAAAACATAACATAAGAGGTGATTTTTACCTAAATTTAAATTTTTTTATGACACATACCGACGAAAACCGAGTATTAATAGCGTCTCATGGATAGGAATTTATATGAATAGCACAAAACCCTCAAAATTCCACCCCCATAATGTGAGGTTCGCCCTTAGATCTTTAAGAATTCGGGGGTTTTATTTTTTTTTTTAGGTACCCAATCATTGGTAAACCAAGATGATTTTATCTTTTACCCGGTCGAGTTAAAGGTTGATTGCAGGCGTGATGTTATTCCGTTCGTTACAGGTCCATGTATGCATTGCCCTGTACCTTTATGGAATGTCTGGTGTTAGTAAAATTCATAGAATTGTACAGATCGTGTATTAAATTCTAGAATACTTTGTTTTTGGTGATGCTTTCTGTGACCGCATAGTAAGTATTTAGATTTGCTTGATAAGATGCATTTAGGATTAAACCTTAGTTTTAAACCTGTAATTGTTTATGATGGTCACCTTGATCATTTATAACTAGCACACCCTTGCATGCACTCATTTTAGTGCTGGATTACCCCTAGTACAACCCTTCGAGCCTATCGTTTTTTCACGGTTCTCATAATTTTTTGGTTAATCCAGATTATTAATGAAGAGCAGATCACGAATCCATAAAAGACATCGTGTAATTTTTACTCTCTTAATCGTTCGATTTTCATTGTTTGATTACGCTTGTATAATTACAATGGTTGTGGGCTAATACCCTCGGGTATTAGCCATCTTAATGAAAGTTCAATGTTTGGTTTGTTTTAAAATCAATTTCTTAATTTATCGTTGATTGTTTAATTATGTTTATCACCTCATACTTGTTTATGTGTTTGAATATGCGACCTATCATTCAACTGGATCTAGTGATACAGACTAAGTAATCTAGATACCGGGATAGCTCTCCATATCGTGTTTCATATTACTGGACCAATAGGATCACAAATAACGTTCTGTCTTTGTCTTTGAATTATGAGCTTAGTTGGACCGGTAGGTGACCCGTTTATGTTTCAACAATCATGCTCTTAATTAACTTATAAAGATTTGAATAGTGGACTACCAGTATATAAAACACCGTCAAACAATAAGTGGGTAAAGTCCTGTTGGGCTAGGGTTTTAACAGGATCACCACTGCTTTGATTCCCTAAGATAGATTATAATTAAACTAAAGGATGCTTTATGCGGATGCGTTAATTGTGACAGGATTAATCGTGTCTAGGTCTTAGGATGATGTCCCGCCTAAGTCTTAAGAATGATATGCCGCTTCGAGATAAGTAAATCATTGCACTAAAACAAACAAACCAACATTGAACTGGATTTAATATGGCTAATACAGTTTTCTATCATTTGGCTTGTACCGCTTTTCTATCTTCTAATTTTCTTCTTTTGCGTTTATTGTCTATTGAATTGATATTTGTCTCCACCAAACATGTGCCAGTCTCTAAGGCTGAAAACCCTCATATCATTAGACAATGTATATAGCATAGGTTTAACTGGTAAATATACTAATTAGAACTAATTAAAATACTGATAGAATATAAGGTTAATGTTTCACTCTTAGTGTTCGACACCCTACTTACCACGAAACTCCATCTTGACCGGGTACACAGCTCGTTAAAGTGTTGTTTTAGGTTTGTCGGCTAAATATAAATTTAAAACTTGATAATCAAATAATTGACCCTATACGACAGCACATCAACGGACCTACACCAACATCTCTCAAGATTATGTTCTCAGCAGCTAGAGACGGCGTCACAGATTACACGTGACGCCGTCACATTTCATACCAAGACGGCGTCACAAGATCTCAAGACGGCGTCAGAATGCACGACCCAGCCCATTATCTAGAATATTCTCTTTCACGACGGCGTCACGATTAAAACGCGACGCCGTCGCAGCGATTTTCCTATATATACAAATCCGTTTTTAGGGTTTTAAGTGTGTAACTTTAGAGTAAAAGAAAGGGACAAACCCTAGTTCGTTTAGCAGCTGTTAGGGACGATTTTAGGGCCTCAAAACCCTATTGTACTTCCTTCAATTCATGTTTTAATCAAGTAAGACTATCTTAATCATTCAATATGTCTTGTTGTGTGATTCTTATCTGTTCTTGCTTTATCTTTAACATGCTTGGCTAAACCTTCTATTGTGTTTATTTATGATTGTATGAAACCTAGGATGTAGATCTTAGTGGTGTTGCTTCTTGTGATGAATATGCATGTTAGGTCTTAGAAAACCAGCTTTTGTCTGTATCGCTGTTGATATGTCTAGGAAAACATGATTGTATAGAAAGGATACCATAAGGTAACAGTCTTCATACTACCTTGCCCCTTATATGGTTGATCCACTCTTAATATATTTCAAATGCATTTAATATACTCTTAGGGGCCTTGTAATAGTCTTCATACTACCTTACTTGTGCGTTGCCTTAACGGAATATTAAATAGACGGCGGGTTCGTGTAATTCGTTCATGACTTAGGAAATAATTACATAGATCATCACAAGTGTGACAAAGCAACAACACTAGGAGAAGCAATCTAGGGAGTAATACATGATTAAATAAACACAATCTTTTATTATATTGTTATCACCAATAGCTTAGATTATTATTTAGTTTAATAGCTAAAGCCAAACCAACCTCTCAAACATATGATTTACTGCTTTTATAAAATATAAAAATACAAAAATAATCTTCTCTCAACCCTTAGAATTTTGTTAGACCGTGATCAAGCCTTCCCAACCTATTCCCCTAGAGAACGATAACAACTCCCGAGTCTTGCCTATACTACACTACAATGATTAGGTACACTGCCTAGGGAGTTGTAAAACTTCTTGTAGAAGTCCCTTACGATAACCGCAACACGTACTCCCAAAGATCTTTGGTTCAATAAGAAACACAGATTTAGTAGGAAAAAGAATGAAATATGGAATATCACCTTTCAATACCATAGAAGGCATGCGATCAATGAGAAAACATGTTGTGGAGATAGCATCGACACAAAATGGTTTAGGAACTGTCATCTGAAATAGAAGTGCCCTAGCAACTTCTAGAAGATGACGATTCTTGTGTTCAACGACCCCATTTTGAACAGGTGTATCAACACAAGAGGATTCATGAAGAACGCTATGTTGAAGCATATATGACCGAAATGTTTCAGAGATATATTCTTTAGCATTATCACTACGTAAGGTCTGAACCAAGACATTAAACTGTGTTTTTATTTCAGAAAGAAAGGAACAAAAATGTGTGAATACTTCATAACGACTTTTCATTTAATAAAGCCAAGTAACACAAGAATAATCATCAACAAAGGTAACAAAGTACTTAAAACCACCTTTAGATGTAACTGAACACGGGCCCTAAACATCATAATGTACCAAATCAAATGGGGACGTAGCCCGCTTATTGACTCTAGGACTTAAATTAACACGTTGATGTTTGGAAAATTCACATGACTCATAATTTAAAGACGATAAATGAGAAAACTCGAGACATAATTTCTTCAGACTTTGAAGAGAAGGATGACCTAATCGATGTTGCATATCAATAGGGGATGAACGAGAGCAAGCTAATAAACGTGGTGGTGGTTTGGTTTCGAGGATGTATAGGCCATCAGACTCCCATCCTCTACCAATAATCTTTTTGGTCACCAGATCCTGAAAATAACAATAACCAGGAAAGAATGAGACACTGCAATTTGAACCACATGTAATCTTACTAACTGATAAGTGGTTAAATTGAAAATTTGGCAAATACAAAACAGAAGATAATGAGATGGTTGGGGTAGGGTTAGCAGTGCCAGAACCAAGTACTCGAGTTGTAGTCCCATCAGCAATTGTAACATGAGGAGAAGGGGTAAGAGTACTAAAATCAGAAAGTAATTGACAATTATCTGTCATGTTGTCTGAACCACCAGAATCAATGATCCATCTAGTGGAAGAAGATAAAAGACAGTTAGTTGTGTTACCTATCTCATTAGTAGAATTCACAGACCCCTTAAGACGGGCATACTTTTTGGCCGAAATAGTAACAGTATCATCATATGCGGAAGAAGCAATATTTGCAGTGGAACCTTTCTTCTTGGCTAAGAGTTTCTTGCAAGTATGTGTAGTATGCCCCATCTCATGACAGTAATAACATTCAATATTATCATAACTAGAACCCCCTGAATCAACAACTCGATCATTATGACCACCACGAGAACCAACTCGAGAACCACCACAAGAACCACCTCTAAATCCACCTCGAGAACCACCACGAATAATAAAGGCACTATTAGGAGCTGAAACATGAGAATGTTCAACTGTCTCATTGCGAAGAACTCGAGCAAATGTATCTTGAAGAGATGGAATTTCAGACTCATTCAAGAACTGAGATCTCAAATAATCAAATTCTGGTCGAAGTCCAATCAAGAAACTTATTACAACTATTTGTTCCATTTGCTTTTGCATTTTGTTCACGTCAGCACTAATAGGAAGAAGAGTATTCAACTCCTCATACATTGGCTTAAAACCCATAACATAAGCCAATAGTGATTGGTCTTGTTGCTCTCCACGGTGAAAGGCCTTGCATACACTGTAAATTCGAGATATGTTCTTTTGTCCAGAATACAAAAAATCCAAATACCCAATCAATTCCTTTACATACTCACAATGGTTAATTAAGGAGATAAAAGATGATTCAATAGAGTTTTTGATTTGTAAAAACAATCAAGCCTCATTTTGAAGCCATTGATCCTTTTAGTACCATCTGTAGGAGGATCATCTTCAAGATGAGAGGCCTTTCTAATGCTACGTAAATAAATACGAACAGTTTTGCTCCATTTAAGGAAGTTGGAGCCATCAAGTTTATTATCAATAATTCGTGTTACCACGAGAAGTACATCAGCAGTAAACACACTACTAGAAATATTATCATCATTCTTTTGACTTCCAGTCATATTTAACCAAATAAAAAAATTTAACAAGTTCCTTAACAAAGTAACACAAGTAAAGTGGCAAACCAATTTAATTGAAAAAATAAACAAGTAACAGAATGACCAGATCTCACGTGGTTTATGATTGGAAGTACGTGAGCAGACACACTGGAGAAGTTGTGAGATACAAACCAACCCTAATCTTATGCCTCTAACTGTTTGTCGAATGAAGTCCTTTGGTACAAACACAAACAAACCCTAATTTTTTTATTTTTGATAACCTCATTGTGATACCATGTAAAGAATGGTAAAACAATATCTTGTATTATCTTAATATAATTACAGGGATACATTAATATATATATAGAATATACACTTGGAGCCTAAGCTAAGTAATAACCTTAATGGGATCGGCCCTAATGCACTAATGGATTTACTAATTCTAACACTAACATTGTCACAATAAACAAGTGTAGCAGACAACAATGGTGTGTGAAGATCACGATGTAGATTACGAAGCCAGGCTGTCTCAGCTACAACATTAGCCACACCACGGTATTCAGCCTTAGCATTGGAATGAGAAAGTGTGTGTTGCCGCTTTGATGACCATGAGAGAAGATTATTCCCAAAGAACACATAGTACCCTGAAGTAGACCGTCTAGTAGTCGGGCATCCCACCCAATCAGCATCAGAATATGCCACTAAAGAAGATGCGGAGAATCCATAATGTTGAAGCCCAAAATCCAAAGTACCACGAACATAACGAAGAACCCGTTTGAGAGCAGCCAAATGAGGCTCCCGATGGTCATGAATATAAAGACATATTTGTTGCACGACATAGGAAATATCTGGCCAAGTAAATGTGAGATACTGAAGACTCTGCAAGACTACAATATAAAGTGGGATTAGAGACCGAATCCCCATCAGAACCAAGTTTGGATTCTGTGTCAACCGAAGTCCTAGTAGCATTAAAATTCGACATATGTGTATGCTTCAATAACTCCATTGCATATTTTTTTAAGAAAGAAACATGCCTCTAGCATCTCGTGTAACTAAAATCCCAAGGAAATAATTAAGAGCCTCCAAATCTGTCATGTCAAACTCTTTATGTAAAGAGGAGATAATATGTTGTAGTAAAGATGTAGATGAAGTCGTTAGAACAATGTCATCAACGTATATCAATAAATATGCAACCTCGGTACCATGCTGATAAATAAAAAGAGATGAGTTACATCGACTCGAAGTAAATCCCACACGAAGAGCATAACCCGCAAAGCGTTGAAACCAAGCACGAGGTATCTGTTTCAATCCATATAAAGACCGATGTAATCGGCAAACATGATGTGGAGAACAAGAATCCACAAAGCCCGGTAACTGATACATATAAACAGTCTCAGAAAGATCACCATTAAGAAATGCATTTTTAACATCAAGTTGGTGGACGGGCCAGTTCCGAGTTAATGCAAGACTAAGAATTATACGTATAGTAGTTGGCTTGACAACCAGACTAAAACTATCACTACAATCAACTCCATATGGCTATACCGTCCTGTTAGCACGAGACGGGACTATAAACCATGCTTAACGAACCATCGACATGAAAACTTATGCCGAAACCACCACATAGACCGAACCACATAAGATTAGTGGTTTCGGAACACAAACATCAGAACCGGTTTTTTAATCAATAATTAATTCATCAAAACAATATGCAAACACCGTGCCAGAGCTGAACCGATAATTGCAACAGAAAGGACTAGACTGCGAGAAAATAGACGATGATCCCACTGCCCCTAGGATTACGGCAAACCCCCCATCCCCCTATATCCTGCATCAACCACGGCAGCGAAACGCGGAAGCGTATTATATCACTATTCCCTGTACATGTGCTGAATGTCCGAGAGTGGGCTGATTCGTGTTGATGGGTCATGGCAGGTGGCGCCGTAGTGCGTGCTGGGGCCTGCTAGATGTAGGAACCGAGGGATAGAGAGCATGGGATGTGGCGGATAAACCTAGATGGACGGCCAGTGAATAACTGTTTAATGTAGGTGTAAGTAAGAATGTCCGCTAGAAAATGAACGATAAATTAAATGGGCCGACATTAAGATTTATCGTCTGTCAGGGTTAAACTTGAATTCTGCTATCCACCATATTCATACCACGGGCTCTTCAGATTTAACTCTTCCCATACACACCATGATTCATCTCCATATACACCCACCCCACCTCACCCATCCTAAACACCCTCGGACCAGATCATTTCCCTGCACCAAAACCAATTACTCCCATCCAGGTCCACCACTCCCCCCTAACACCGCGGGAACCCAACCCGCTCCCCCTGCTTGGCTCGAATTTGCCAGCTTCTGTGTGGAAAAAAGGTCTGTCACACCACTCCCCCCCACTAGCTCCCGTGTCTACACCACGTAATATAGTGAATCCACCCTAGACCATTACACAGGTTGTTTGTTGAATAACTTAGTATATGGTATGTCATTTTGGATGGCAGACGAGGGAAATAGGTTTAGTAAATACGCAGCCATGTGTAGAGCCTCGACCCAAAATGATGGTAGAAGGTAGGCTTAAAAAGGAAGGGTGCGGATAACATTGTAAATGGTTCTGATCATCCATTCTGATTTCTCAGTTTGTTGAGAGGTTTTGGCGCAAGAGAACGACATTTGAATGCCATTTTGGGCGAACAAATTTAGTAAGTTTTTATGTCAAACTCACCCTCATGATCACATTGAAAAGCCAAAATATCACTTTTAAATTGATTATTTACATACGACCAAAAATGTAAGAATTTTTGAAACATTTTAGATTTAGCGCGTAAAGGATAAATCCACAAATAATGTGAGTAATGATCAAGTAATAACAAATAATACTTAAAACCACCAGAACTAACAATGGGAGAAGTCCATATGTCATAATGAACAATCTCAAAAGAACAAGAAACAATAGAATCAGAACTAGAAAACAGAAGTCGCACATGTTTTCCAAGCTGGCATGCATGACAAACATGTGGGGATTTATCTCTATTACAGGAAATAAATTGACGAGGAACAAGAGAACGGATCACTTCTTCCCTGGGATGCCTGAGGTGTTGGTGCCACGTAGTAGGACTGACAGACAGCAAAGCATGAGGAGTAAGAGAAGGTTGGGTGACAAGATACAAATCTCCCGAGCTATCACATCTGAGAAGGATATGACGGGTCAAGAAATCCTTCACTGAGAAACCAAATGCATCAAATTCAATAATACAATTGTTATCTCTAGTGAATTGGCGAACATAAATAAGATTTTTTATTATGTTAAGGGGTGACAAGAACATTATGTAAATACAAAGGACGATTAAGAGTAGGTAAGATGGTATGACCAGTATTGGTGGCAGGTATAGATTTCCCGTCACCAACACAAACTGATGGATATAAACATTTTTTATAAACGGTACTTAAATTACTTGAATATGAATTTAGATGAGAAGAAGCACCTGTGTCCATATTCTATGTCGGGTCTTGAGGAGTCGTGGTGCTAAATGCACTCGGAAGTGCAGTTTGAGTCGAGATCATATATGGAGTCGAGCACAACATACCCGCTGCTATCGTGGACTTGTGGGCCAGTAGACTCGCCTGTTGGGCTTCCATAAGTTGTTGGGCCAGAAAGCCCTGCTGGGCCTGTTGGCTATTTGCAGTGGTACCAAATGGTGTTGGGCCAAACAAAATATGGGCCAGATGGTCCACTCGGTTAGTGAAGACAGTAAGGGGACGTTTGGTTCACCTAAGTGTGATGGTTTTTATGGGTTTTGTATTAGAACTACATGAAAATATTGTGTTTGGTAGTAAAATATAATGGGTTTTAAATGTAGTGGGGCCTATGAATAGTGCCAAAAAGGGTGGGTTTTTAACTCATTATATTAGTGATATAGATATAGTTCAAATTTGGTGGGACACATGTATCACTAGACATAAATGATTTTATTTTTTCTTTTTTCTCAATTGGTAATATTAATATTTAAGGGCAATTACGTCATTTACTGTAACTGATTTGAAAGTTGTGTCTAAAATTTTACTTACCAAACATGTCAAAGGTTTTCAAATCTTGTAATTTATATTCCTTCCCAATAATAAATTCTATTGAGTTTAAAATACATGTATTTATATTTTTACCAACCAAACGGCCCCTAGGTCAATTCCATTTGTTTGGTGCAATATGGTTGTTACTTGTTTTTAGTAAACGTGTAATACCAAAGGCACTGGTAGGCATGGTATTTTTATTTGATTCAACATTTAAACAGTTGTAATTATCATTAATCATGATGAATGATATGTGAAAAAAATAAGAAGAAAAAATTGAGGGTTTGGAGGATTGGAAAATTACAGACGTGAAGGGGAAATTTGGAGACGAGAGTTAGAGAGATATTAGGAGAAAAATTATATGGCTCTGGTTATCATATTGGAATAATTGATTGCTTGCAATTGATTAACACAAGATTATAATATATTATGTCTTAGAGTTATTCTAAAAATAGGCTAAGCCTATAACATAATAAAGCCCGAATGACCATATCATATAATACATCTAACAAAGGACGCGTCTTGGACGATGCCCTTGTTAACATTAACATTAGGTGGTTTCGGAACAAGAATCCAAGTACCATTTTTAATCAACACATCATATTAATCATGCATAGCATCTCGCCAATGAGTAATGCAACGGAAGGAGACTTAGGAAGAGGACAGATATGTGTCGTGTGACAATGAAACCGAGGATTAGGCTTAACCGTGCCAACTTGTGCACGGATGATCACAGGATGAGTTCGAGGTTGAGGGTTTTGGGCCGGTGTAGGGTTATGGGCTGATTGTCAAGATTGGGCTGATTAGTGTTTTTGGGTTGTGGATGGTGGAGACGTAGTGGGTGATGGGGCCGATTGTTGTTGGGTCGTGGGTTGAGAGATGGGTGGGGGAGGAGTTTGTTGTTGGGTCGGAGGTTGTTGGGTTTATTGTTGGGTTTGTTGTTGGGCCGAGTTTTGTTGGGTTGGTATTTGGGCCGAATGTAGTGGTATAGTAGGAGGAGGGTTAGGTTGAGAGTGAATAATGTGGCGTGTAATAGGTGAGAGATTGGGTTCGAGGAAAGTATATGATGGTGGATGAGCATGTGTAACAATACCATAAGGAAACTGAAGTTCATTAAAGGTAACATGACGAGAAAGGATAATTTTATTGGTGGAAATGTCAAGGCATCAATACCCACGATGATACGCGGGATGCCCTAAAAAGATACAAGGAGTGGCTCGAGGTGCAAGCTTATGTGGGGAATAAAGGCGTGGATAACAAAGACACCCAAAAATGAGTAGGCGAGAATAATAAGGTTGTTTGTTGAATAACTTAGTATATGGTATGTCATTTTGGATGCCAGATGAGGGATGTAGGTTTAGTAAATACGCAGCCATGTTTAGATCCTCGACCCAAAATGATGGTGGAAGGTGGGCTTGAAAATGAAGGGTGCGGATAACATTGTTAATGGTTATGATCATCCGTTCTGATTTCCTATTTTGTTGAGAGGTTTTGGGGCACGAGAACCGCATTTGAATGCCATTTTGGGCGAACAAATTTAGTACGTTTTTGTTGTTGTCAAACTCACCCCCATGATCACATTGAAAAGCCGAAATATCACTTTTAAATTGATTATTTACATATGACCGAAAATGTAAGAATTTTTGAAACATTTCAGATTTAGCGCGTAAAGGATAAATCCACAAATAATGCGAGTAATGATCAAGTAATAACAAATAATACTTAAAACCACCAGAACTAACAATGGGAGAAGTCCAAATGTCAGAATGAACAATCTCAAAAGAACAAGAAACAATAGAATCAGAACTAGAAAATGGAAGTCACACATGTTTTCCAAGCTGGCATGCGTGACAAACATGTGGGGATTTATCTCTATTACAAGATATAAATTAACGAGGAACAAGAGAACGAAACACTTCTTCCCCGGGATGCCCGAGGCGTTGGTGCCACGTAGTGGGACTGACAGACAACAAAGCATGAGGAGTAAGAGAAGGTTGGGTGACAGGATACAAATCTCCCGAGCTATCACATCTGAGAAGGATACGACGGGTCAAGAAATCCTTCGCTGAGAAACCAAATGCATCTTATCTCTAGTGAATTGGCGAACAGAAATAAGATTTTTTATTATGTTAAAGGGTGACAAGAACGTTATGTAAATACAAAGGACGATTACGAGTAGGTAAGATGGTATGACAAGTATTGGTGACAGGTATAGATTTCCCGTCACCAACACAAACTGATGGATATAAACATTTTTTATAAACGGTACTTGAATTACTTGAATGTGAATTTAGATGAGAAGAAGCACCTTTGTCCATATTCCGTGTCGGGTCTTGAGGAGTCGTGGTGCTAAATGCACTCGAAAGTACAGTTTGAGTCGGGATCATATATGGAGTCGAGCACAACATACCCGCTGCTATCGTGAACTTGTGGGCCAGTAGACTCGCCTGTTGGGCTTCCATAAGTTGCTGGGCCAGAAAGGCCTGCTGGCCTGTTGGCTATTTGCAGTGGTACCAAATGGTGTTGGGCCAGACGAAATATGGGCCAGATGGTCCACTTGGTTAGTGAAGACAGTAGGGGGACGTTTGGTTCACCTAAGTGTGATGTTTTTATGAGTTTTGTATTAGAACTACATGAAAATATTATGTTTGGTAGTAAAATATAGTGGGTTATAAATGTACTGGGGCCTATGAATAGTGCCAGAAATGGTGGGTTTTTAACTCATTGTATTAGTGATATACTGATATAGTTCAAATTTGAAGGGACACATGTATCACTAGACATAAATGCTTTTATTTATTCTTTTTTCTCAATTGGTAATATTAATATTTAAGGGCAATTACGTCATTTACTGTAACTGGTTTGAAAGTTGTATCCAAAATTTTGCTTACCAAACATGTCAAAGATTTTCAAATCTTGTAATTTATATTCCTTCCCAATAATAAATTCTAT
This sequence comes from Tanacetum coccineum, assembly GCA_026074375.1. Taxonomy (NCBI): domain Eukaryota; kingdom Viridiplantae; phylum Streptophyta; class Magnoliopsida; order Asterales; family Asteraceae; genus Tanacetum; species Tanacetum coccineum. Next base: position 32,189 of record BQNB010016331.1, read on the forward strand.
TAAGTTTGAAATACATGTGTTTATATTTTTACCAACCAAACAGCCCCTAGGTCAATTCCATTCGTTTGGTGCAATATGGTTGTTACTTGTTTTTAGAAAACGTGTAATACTAAAGGCATTGGTGGCATAGTATTTTTATTTGATTCAACATTTAAACAATTGTAATCATCATTAATCATGATGAATGTTATGTGAAAAAAATAAAAAGAAAAAATTGAGGTTTTGGGGGATTGGAAAATTACAGACGTGAAGGGGAATTTAGAGACGAGATTTAAAGAGATATTAGGAGAAAAATTATAAGGCTCTGATTATCATATTAGAATAATTAATTGCTTGCCATCTTTTATATAATAAAAGAATTACATTATTTTTGAGTTTTGTATGAGATTAAATGTTATGAATTAAAAAATTGAACCAATCAGAACGCTTGATTTTGCCACGTAGGTAAAATCGTGCGATCTAATTGGTCAATAAAAAGTTAAAATTGAATCAATTTGGTCAAAATTGAAAATTTGTGGTGGAGAGATATGATGGAGAAACAAAACATATAAAATATATGTGTCAAATTTGTGAAGAAAAAAACTTGAAAAAGGAGGTAATTAATAAAGTAAAAAATTAGTGGTTTTTTATTTTAAATAAATTATATGGAGTTAAGTGTAAATTTTATAAATTTACAATTTTTATTATAACTTTCAAAAATAAACAAGTAACCCCTTAAACTTTATACTCATACACTTTATATCTTAAAATACAACAAACGTAAACAATTTTAATCTATGCTACTTTTATATCATAAAAAAAGTGTTGGTGACAGAAAAATGGGTACTTTTTACATTTGTATATGTATTGAAGATATACAATAGGTAAATCTTTGTTTGACCAAAACATATTGTATGCACGAAACATAATACTTATTTGAGTTTTTTAGTTTTCTGTATTCTATAAATATTGACGTTTTTGATAACTCAACTTGATGCTTTTAAATTCGATTGTGAAGCTAAATTTTTACATATTTTAACACAAAATATGACCATGAATCTTAAGTATAGCTGACACAATAATGCAACTATAATCATAAAACATATACAATATTAACTGCACGCCCAACTGTAAGAATACCAACCTTTTCAAAGTGGAGGTCAATGATTCAAATATAACGAGGAGAAAATTAATCCCCTTGTGGCCTCAGAGGTTCACTTGAGTCGACTTCGGGCTACCTAAAAAAAGATTTTTTGCTGGGATTAGTCGGCTTACAATGTCGAGTTAGAAAATAGGTAAATAAAAAAAAGTTAGTAATTATCCTCAAGTTCATATAATATATAAAAGATATGAATCTATTTTCTTCATATGATTTCGATAATACTTTATAACATAACTTATAAAACAGAAAAAAATAAAAATAATACATTTATTCAAAAAAACATAATGTTTGAGCCCCGTGCGTGCACGGGCATTAAAACTAGTTGATTAACACAAGATCATAATTTATAATGTCTTATAATTATTCTAAAAATGAGCTTAGCCTATAACATAATAAAGGGAGAATTACATGTATATCATTCTTAAAACTCAATATTACATAAAAATCCTTCTTACTTTTGTAATTACACCAACGTCCTTTCCAAACTTTTGTAATTACTTCAATATCCATCTTACACTTTTAAAAAGGATATATATGTCCAAAAATCAATTAAATCATAATTATATTGATTTTAATTATGAAACTATTATTTTTCTCTTATATTGATCATGATCATATTATTTTATATATATTTTTTGGCCTCAAACGACGAAAGAATATGATGATGTAATTACAAAAGTTTAGTTATAAATATAAAAGAACATATTGCTGATCGTATATATTTATTCGTTCATATGTATTTTTAACCTCGATTGATGAGAGAAAATGCTGATTTTATTTATTTATATGAGAATTTAAAAGTTTGAGAATGATATATATGTAATATTAAAAGTGTGGCAAGGATATTAATGTAATTACAAAGTTTAGGAAGGATATTAATGTAATTACAAAAGTTTATGAAGTATAATGACGTAATTAGAAAACTGAGAAGGATATTGATGTAATATTGAGTTTTCGTAAGGATATAGATGTAATTGCCCCTAATAATAAAACCCCAATTACCATATGAAATAGTAATACATCTAACAAAGGCTTGGACGGTTCCCTTGTTACACCTGGTCGAATCTGATGGTCAAACTTGGTTAGGTCGGTTGGGGTTAGCATGTTTTCTTACCATGTCTAGGAACTTAAAAACCAGATTGAATCAAGAATATGTGAGTGAGTGAAAAAAACAAGAATCTATCTAGCCATGAAAGTTTATTATGTAGCTTCACTAGTCGTTATTGTTGTTTCACTTGTACTCTCGTCACTTGACATCAACAGCAGTAACAGTTAATTCTCATTTCAATCTTTTATTTCTTTCATTCATCATTACTACATATTATTATCATTTCATTAAACTAACATCTTTTTTTTCTTTTTTTTATCGATAGCTGCTGATTTGTTGGTAACAAATGGGACCATATACACTAGCAGCAATTCTTCTTTTGCTGACTCTATGGCTATTCGTGACGGTCGAATTCTTCGAATTGGCAATTATTCCTTTGTTAAGGTACCACGTAGTATAAATGACTTGTAGTGTTTGGCAAAATTAGTGTTAACTAGAGGTGGCAATCTTGACCCAAATATAAAAAAATGGTTTTAATTGGGTCATTTTTTTAAATATTTGGGTCATTTGGTGTTTAAATTAAATGAAGTTTGGGTCCAATGTGCTTTTAAACATACTTTTAAATTAAATGAATGGGTCCAGTGGGTTATAGGAATGGTCGAATGGGTCGACCTAGTTAAACTTTAATAACTTCTTAAAAAGTGATATACTATAATCATAGCTTTTTTTTTACGTTTATACGGTTTTTGGACGTTTTCATCTGTTTTTACGTTTTCGTCAAAATTTTTACGTTTTCGTCCGTTTTCTTATGTTTTCGTCAGATTTCTTACGTTTTCGTCTGTTTTTTTACGTTTTCGTCATATTTCGTGATAGTGAGTCTTAGTGTAAATTATTAAGAGAATTTTGGTGAACATAGTAACATTGGTCGGTCATGAGGTGCACCCGTTAAGTCAATGTAAATCCGACATTAACTTGGTTTTTTGGGTAACCGCTAGTAACTAATACTTTGTTTCATGGTTTACTTATATAACATGTCTTGGTAACTACTTGTAACCTTCCTGATCATGTGTGGTAAGTGGTTGTAAACACTGTTGAAGTTATTTAACTCTACATCATGGGTCGTGTCCTATACTTTCCAATCAAGTGAAAACAACTTCTTGCGAGATCCGATACAAATATTTAATGTTCTCGCGGTCCTTTCTTAATTGCCAGCAACAAGAAATTGCAATAGTGGGTCAAATTATTGCTTTTGGAAAGTGTGGACACGATTCACATTGAACTCTATACCCTAGCCCAAATACAAAGCGAAACTTAACCAACATTTGGAAAATTATTAAAACTGTTTTTTGTGTATTGAAATGCTTATCCAGACTGTTTATATGATTATTTGATGGTGTAATAAGCAGTTTTATGCATGCTTATTAAAAGCACTGATTATTACACAAAAAGGCATAACTATTTTAAGTACCAATCCCAACCTCCCAAAGATCAGATAATACTTCGTTCCACTATAGCCAAACACTAGAAACTGATCACTGAGATCTATAAATGAAGTAATCATGTAATCACTTTTTGAATGCAATACCAAACGTCCCCTTAGTCTAATCATGCAAATGACACAGTGAGCTGTAAATAGAGACTTAAGAAAAATGATTCTAACTCTACTCTTCCTGTTAACCACCCTCGTATAATGAAAAATAAAATTGATAAGTCATTTGCTGAAAAATCATTTATATAAAAACAATTAGCTTTTTTTATGTGAGATCCTTGATTTAGTTTTTAGAATCAATATGGTATTCTAATTCGTTTTCAAATGAGCTAATCTGTTTAATCTTTCTCATGACATTTTCGATCTTAGATAAATTTTAGCTATCTTTAGTTGTGAAAAACTTCTTTCCACGAGGCAATTATCATCGGAATGAAAATTTTTGCCAACTTTAAGGAAATAATTTAGATTTATAATATAGATAATTATTGAAATAGTCATGATCTCTAAAGATAACGGCAAAAGAACACTTGATTATATATAGAAGGTCCTAGTAAATCGGGGGCTTTCGAAAATTGGGGCCTAAAGCCGTAGCTTTAGTTGCTTTACCCTTGAGCCACCACTGGACCAAAAGCAATTATTCCTTTGCTCCATTTATGTTGCATATACTTCATTCTTTTGAATAATCAAATATATTTCTTTATCTCATTAAAACATTTGGGCTAAATAAAAAGTACGTCGTGTATAGGATTGGAGGTTTTGTGCTAGAAATTAAGACTGAAGCATGTTTTTCAGATTTTTTGACTGTCAGAACTTGAATATGTTTGAAGGATACAATAATAGCCCCCCAACTTTCTTCCCCTCACTTTCCTTTCCAAAAATAAAGTTGAGAACAAATATTATTCGATTACAATTTGGGTTATACTGATAAACTGAACTGAGAAATGAAAACAGATGGCACGAGTGAAACTGCGAGGTGTGAATACAAAAGATGCCTTCATTAAAAAGATTAAAGAGGGAGTGAAAAGTAAGTGCTCTAGTCACACTAGAACAAATTATTTTTTTTGTTCATTTTAGATTTTTTTTAATGTTGTTAAACCGGTTCTTTATAATCTTTGTAGACATTAAAGAAGGTTCTTGGTTGTTGGGTGGTGGATGGAATAATGATCTTTGGGGAGGAGAGTTACCATCAGCCTCTTGGATCGATGAAGTTACACCTCATCATCCTGTACGAAACACAACATGTTAACTATCTGCAATTTGAAAGTCGATTCTGCATTAGTCTAGAGTATGTTCAACTAATTTGTATGCAGGTGTGGCTTTCAAGGATGGACGGTCACATGGGCTTGGCAAACTCTCTGGCTTTGAAGATAGCCGGGGTTACCAATAGTATGCAAGATCCAGCTGGTGGGACCATTAGCAGAAATGCAGATGGAGGTAATTATTAGTAATCTCTGTTTGTATATGTAAATGGCGGGTTCAGCTTGCACGCTTACGTAGTTGGGGTATGATAATGCAGAAGCTACTGGTCTGATGATTGATTCTGCAATGAAGGTTATCAATTCCTGCATTCCAGAGGTCTCGGTGGAAGAAAGAAGGCAAGCGTTGGACCGAGCTAGTAGGTATGCTTTGACAAAGGGTGTCACGACAGTTGTTGATGTTGGAAGATATTTTCCTGGAGCACCTGTTGAACATTCATGGGAAGATTTTTCAGGTTTATTCTTTTGTTGAGTTTGGAAGATGCTAGCATTGAGAATCTGAACTTTACGTAAGTAATGACTGTACTGATAACTTGCAGATGTTTACAAATGGGCTGATTTATCAGGAAAAATGATGATCAGGATTTGCCTTTTCTTTCCAATGCCGACATGGTCACAAGTGTTTGTATGACTCTACTTCATTACAACCTTTCTATTTTTAGCTATAATGAGCGCTATTGATCATAGTGTTTGGAAAACAAGAATATACTGCTTACAACTGAGAAAGACCAATAATTTTTCAATTTTTCCTTTAGTTACTCGTCAACTTTATATTACTTTTGTTGATGAATGACATGTTAACTCCCACTTTTAATGGTGTTATTTCTTTTTTAGGATACAGTACAAACAACAGGCCGTAAGCTAAGCCAATGGTTATACATAGGTGGTGTTAAAGCTTTTGCCGATGGATCCTTGGGGTCAAACAGTGCACTCTTCCACGAGGTGTGAATACTTCTAATCTGTTTGTAACTTATATGGTGATATTATGCTTGAGATAACAGTTCTTTCATGTTTTTTTCTACAGCCGTATGCTGACGAGCCTTTGAATACCGGCCTCCAAGTTACAGATATGGAAAGTCTATCTAATATGACAGCCCAATCTGACAAATCTGGCCTCCAGGTATAACTTTTTTTCTAATCCTCAGATGTTTGCTTCTAGCTATATACGTAATGACTTACTAGTTGACAGTAATATTCTCATTAGGTTTCTATTCATGCTATTGGTGATAAGGCCAACGACTTGATCTTGGATATGTACAAGTCAGTTGTTTCAACAAATGGAAAGAGGGATCGTAGGTTTCGGGTATATTTCATTTGTTATCATTATGTATGTATGGTTTATAGATGTTTCATAAATTAATAAGCCCTTATTTGTAGATCGAACATGCTCAACATTTGGCCCCTGGAAGTGCAGCTAAGTTCGGTGAACTAGGCATTGTTGCTTCAGTTCAGGTAATTGAATGGTTAATTACCGTTCAATGTTTTATGCCCTCCATTTTACAATAACAATCTTTATAGTACTAGATTAAAAAATCTGCACTGTATTTACAACATATATATACAGAAGGATATCATTACATACTATTTGGAATTGAAACCTTACCTAGACTTCATTTTAATGGAATTTTTATTGATATGTGATGTCAATCTTGACTCACACTTCTTGATCACACTTATCCTAATTGGATTTCAAATTCTGACAGCCAGATCATTTACTGGACGACGCTGACTCTGCAGTTAAAAAGATTGGGCTAGAGAGGATGCAGAAAGGATCTTATTTATTTCAAACACTCCTTGCTAGCAATGCACTTGTCGCATTTGGTTCTGATTGGCCTGTGAGAACTCTTTTGAATGCTCACCAATTAAGTAGATTGACTACTCTCGTGGTGATTATATTTTGTTTTAACTCATTTTAAAATTTCAGGTAGCAGATATTGATCCATTAAATAGCATAAAGACTGCAGTTAAAAGGATACCGCCTGGTTGGGATAAAGCTTGGAATTCAGCAGAGTGCATGAAGCTAACTGATGCTTTAAACGCGTAAGTAGACATGAGATGACATGTTTCATATCGTATTATGCTTAATTCCGCTCATATTGGTATATACTCTATGGAAAATAACAATAAAACAGCTAACGAGTGAGTAAAAAAGTTTAAGTAATTAATGAAGCGGAGTTCAATGGATCAAAAGTCATCTAATGTATATTCGAATGCGTTTTAACAAAATGGAATCGTTCTTTAAAAGATACTCTGTATGATATAGTTTTAATCATCTTTACATGTTATATATTTACTAAAACCAGTGTATTTGGCACATAAAGTTGACCCATTTTGACCCATTACGCAATCTGCCTGCCCACCCGTTTAGCCACATTTAGCTATTTGCTCACACTTATAATAGTTTTTCCGCCGTCACAGGTACACTATATCTGCAGCTCGTGCATGCTTTCTTGATGAAGATATAGGCTCATTATCTGTTGGCAAGATGGCCGATTTTGTCATACTGACCACTCAATCCTGGGACGACTTCATGACACAAGGAACCACATCGGTTGCAGCAACATATGTTGGTGGTGTACAGGCTTATCCTTGAGGTTTGAGATTTGTGAGCTGAGAACATTTACAGTTAAATTACACAACTGCAAGCAGAAGAAGTGGTAAGGTGGATAATATAAGCAACGTAGGCACCTTTGACAATGTATCTTCGAAATGATCTCGTTAGATATGTGAGTTGAATAAAAATTTGTAGAGTTTTTTTTTAGAACGGCAATTTTCAACTATTTTAGTATCTCACAATATTTATACCATAAACTATCTCACATGTCCTAAGCAGGACTTGAACCTACAACCATTTGGTTGGGGAGCTTCTCACTCAAAATGGGTATCATTGGGACACAAGCCCTTTGGTAAAAAAAAAATTAAAAATTTGGTAGATTCGTGGGTGTGTTGTGTAGAGAAACTGAGAAACAGAAAAATTGGTAGTGTAAAAGATTGTTACCTAGTTAGAGGCTTCTGAATTTATGTAGCAAGGCTTTACGCACTACTAAAATGTTTTGGGTTTGTTCAAATGGTTAAAACTTGTTTACGGTAAGTTTGAATCCGGACATGACTAGGACGTTGGTTACGCTACAGGTTAACATAGGTTTGGCTGAAAACAGATGAGTTTTACGATTATGTGCAAGCCATATATGAGTTGGATTCCCTAATCACATTGCATACATCTGAATCAAAGACTAATCCTTTTTGGCCCACCTAATACATATTACGAGTATTTGACAAGAACCTTTTATAAAGTGAGCAAGCTAAAAGTGTGCTTATGGTAAAAGATGAAATTCTAAAGGTGCAGCATAGGGATTTGAAATAAGTAAGGTCAAAAAGCATGAGAAGAATGGTCGTCGTATATTTTGCACAGCAACGGGACATACGCCGTGTCTACCGCTGCCACCACCCTACTACTTTACTAGTCACACTCACCTCTCTCTTCTGCATTTAATTTGTTTTATCAATCTACTAGCCGCGCAATGCGGCGGCGGGTACCCTGTAATCAAATTTTTTTGGCTAGCGATATTTTTCGATTACATATTTTTTTTGATAACGACTTTACGACAATGATAGCAATATTGATGAAACGTCGAATTAGAAAATTACTTGCGCAACCAGTATTTAATATTAATTTTTGAACTTCAACGGTATAAAGTTTAATTATTTTGAACATGTTTTTATTGAATTAATAGTGTAGATTATCATAATGACAACATTCAATTCAAGTTTTGTAACTGACGTACTATATTTGTGCATATAAATAAGTATTACCTAAATAATTAATATGAGAGAGATACCAATCTATTTTATTTGTTTTATCAATCTATAATACACTAGCACACATACATTTTCTAAAGATAATTTGTTAAATGGACTTTTTATAATACAAGATTACCAAAACAAATCGCGCATATTTATTCTACCAAAATGAATTTTCCACGACCATCCGTTAGATTTAAGACACCTAGAACATTCAACGACTATTAAGTAGCGTAAGCTTGTGCGTCCCGATGCATAATTTTTGTGCGCCTCGATGCATTTTAGATTTGTTCACCTACATGCATACATTTTATGAAAAACAAAGCTGTTTCATAGCTTCTAACTAAACGCCGCACCCATATATTTTTTTTCTCTTTCATTGTTACTTGTTACTGTCATTTTTTATCTTGTCATTTCTAGTATTTTATTTATGTTTGGCTTAATTTGTTTTGAGCTATTCGTTCATTCATTCATTGTATTGTACTGTAGTTGTTACGACATACTACTAACTTTGCATGTATCATTTTCATTTTCATGCAAATTTTAAATGTTTCAAAAAGTATATATGTACGTACATACATCAAACTGATTTTAGCTTGCATTGGCGTTTATGTTCAAACTGATTCTAGCTTCTCTCTTTTTTGGCAATCATTGTTTATGACATTTTTCGGTCGAGTTTGAAGTGGAACTCGACCACTGTCACATACACTACAAGAAAAAGTAGAACAGGTGACGGAGTTTTCCCGGGCGACATTTGTCGCCCGGGATTAATTATAAATTTTTTATTTCAATCTTCCCGGGCGACATGTCCACCGGTGGCACATATAAGTTGACTGAAAACGTGTGGGGTCCCCACCAAGCGCTCGGGAAAGTCGCCCGAGAAAAATCCCTGGCGAGCTTGCCCCCTAACAAATTATCCCGTGCGACATGTCGCCCGGGATACAATGCCCCAGCGACATGTCAGCCGCGGAAAGGGGGAATGTCGCTGGGGATAGTGGTAAATGTTGTAGTGATAGTGATTCTAACTTGCGTCCACACTAACATGACACTAAACATGCATCCAAAAAAACCAACAGATATAGACATTGATTCAAGAAAGGATCATTAAGTTGATGTAATGTTAGATACTGATTTTACAAAGCTGAAATAGTGACATCATTTGTATTAAATAGATCAAAATATTTGAATTAAATAGTTCATGACATATTGACATCCCTATGGTATACAGTAGAATATTTAGTTCATTCCAAAAAGACGTTGGAGACACGTTTGATTCATAAATGAGAAAACAGGGTAGTCATGCCCTCCATGTTGTCTTGTCTCTTTAACCACCATTTCACATCTTCATAAATACTAAACTTAATTTCATATTATATTTCATTCTTTTCATATATATATATAAATAAAGAAGAAAAGTAAATAACACTAAACACAAACATGTTGGGGACAAATTAAAATGTATCATTCAGTTTTGAATTATGAGTTATGAAGATGTTGGTGATTATGACATATGGATTTCACTTGTATGCATTTGTTTGTGGCATTTGTAATATGCAAAAATTATTTCCGTCATCTTAAAATAAGTGTTCATATTACTTAAACCGGCTCGTTTAGTTTATTTTAGGACGGAGAGAATATATCATTGTGGCTTCATGTAATAAAAATGCTAACTTTTTATTAGCCAAGTTGAAATAATCTTGATTATAGTAATAGTATGTAAAACTCAAAAAATACATATTATTTTTTTTATTATGAAGATTAAAATAGAATTTACATACAATCAAATGGTCTTTCTTGAGAATAACTGGTGATTAATTTCCATCTCTTTAGTGATCAAAATCATTACATCAAAATTCGACGCGTTTCAAACTCATTCATCATGTTAACATATATAAACCATCTACAACTTCAATAACCTCTAACCACTAGTCCTAATCTACAACTGAAACCAGTATAAATATGAACCAAAATCGGCCCAAAGAATCGTTGTATGTATAGATCATCAAAAGATTTTGAACCCGACACTTCAGTGAGAATTCAGGGGTCCAGATTCTTGTTCACCAAGGCTGTACATTTGTTGCTCAACTAAAAAACTTGAGCCAAATCTTGTAACTGTTAACTGTCTTCTTTGAAGACACTATATATGAAATCCCGGAAGCGTTTTGAGTATTGTATAGGGTCAACAGCAGAAATTGAAGTCGGGTCATATTGGAATGCTTTATAGGCATGCTCAAGCTTTTTACTAATGTCATAATCTTGAAGTATGTCGATTATACCGAAGAAGAGAACGACACTATAAAATTCTCCTGTTGGTTCGCCAACTAGTTGTGTCTCATGACTCCTCACCGTGACTTCAACCCGAGCTGGCATGTTAATGCCAAGCCTTACAGGGTCCCACCTGTAAAATGATTGTCGTAATTTATAAATTGGCGTTTTGAAAGTGATTATATGATATTCAGTTATCAGAATCAGATAATCCGTTGTGATAAAGTGAAAACATGCAGAGTAACAGATAGTGTTGATCAAAATAATCATATGCCTGAGTGCTTACATGTCTGATTATATACCAATATCAAATGGCGCAAAGGCCTTTCAAATTCAGTTTAAAAATGGGAAAGATTAATAAATTGTATTTAGCCCTAAAGAGGCAATAAAGTAGTCTTGATTAAGTTGGTAATCGACAATATAATCAGCAGTAATACAATATTTGCTTAAGTAGGCTGACTGGTAACATATTTTAGGACGGATGGTGATTATGGAAAATATTATTAAGATTTTTAGAGTATTTTACCGTGTAGGATTGAGAGAGGTATCTGTATCTGCTGAAGAATCTCTAGGACTTGTCTCGCTGCTATCTGCTTCAGTGTTCCCTAAAAAAGAAAAAAAAAAGCTTATTGTCATATCGGCTCATGAAGTTGTGTGTATTAGAGAGAGAAAGAAAGAAACCTGTGGGAGTGCCAGGTCCAGATAAATCGCCTTCATCAGCTGATAGGTCCTGATTGCTTTCTCGAACGCTAATACCGACTAAAAGACTGTAATCCATAATTCTTTCCTGTTCAAGAAATTGGCAGTCCCTGTCCACTTGCCTGCATCGAACATAATCTATTTCAGCTCAAATAAGAACCAAACAGATATGTTAAGAAAATAGCTAAAAAGAAATGAGCTGAGTGGTTCAAAGGATGCTCAAATGTATTTGATGCATAAAACCACCCTAAATAGTATATCTTCAAAAAATTTAAGTTATTACTGAAATAATATGATTTTTATAATAGATGCATAAACCCGAGCCGGCCAATTTGGTGTGATTGCCCAACCGTCTGACCCGTCCATTTTGCCACATCTATTTAACACTATCTAGCTATGAAATGGAATATGGTAGTCGGGAAGAATAGAGCATGATAATAAGTAATAAGTTACCTACTGAACTCTTGAAACCAATCTTTCTGCAACCGGAAGAGAAAATTGAGATCAAGGTCTTTGAGAGTGGTATTTGCATCAATTTCAGTCTCGGGTTTATCCGTTATTCGGCCATGGGAAGATCCTTTCAAGTCGAAGCGTCTATTAATAGGTACCTCAGTACAGAACAGTTTCCCATAATAACAAACCTTACCTGCATCGTAAGTCCAAAATGTAAGAAAGGGCCAACAAAATCTTAACTATAATCATTAGTTTTCCTATTTTACATTTTTACTTTTGGCCATACCTTCTTTTGCGAAGATCCACTCAACTTCACGCAATGTAATCCAAAAAATTTGGTAATGAGAGTGTTATCAAAGGATTGCATATGCTCGAAATATGCTGGAAGCATCCTTTTTAGTACCTGAAATATAAGTATTTGTAACATTAAAGTCATTGCAAATCAAGTATCAACAGAAAAACTGGGAAAGAGAATTATATAAGATTCAACTCACTTTCACTTCTGACTTTTTTATGGTTTTTATCATATACTTATCATCATTCGTCATGTAAAAGAAGCTGCCACTTTTTCCGGGAGAAGAAAGCTCCCGTAGAGCCTCACTTCCACAAATTGATAACATGTAATCAGCTGGATCCACATTAAACAAATTCCTAAGTTTCCTGAAACCAAGACATATACAATCAATCAAAAAACAATTACTATAAATTATGCAAAACATATGCAACTTTTTAAGTACAAACCTGAAAACCAACGGGCAATAGTCTTTAAATTTGAAATCGCATGACTGGTGAGGTGGAGTGTGTTTGGATCCTTCAGGAGGAAACTTGGTCCATATTTTTCCTTGGCATCAAAAGCTGTAGGCTTCAAACCAAGAGATTTAGTTGGAGTAGCCTTCCCTACAGAATGTCTGGAATTGCACCGTTAATTTATTACAACCATCAAAACGTCACAATTGCATAAAAAAAATACATTAACCTTTCGACTATACATGTATTTCATGGACCTATATATATTCATATGGATTTTTACTTCAAAACGTGCTGTTATAATATTTCAAAAGCGTTGCTAGCTATTTTATTTGTATAAGAAGCTAATATTTGTGACCGAGATTATTAGATAATCCACACCATAGATATGTAAACATGACGATTTTAAATCATACATGTAATAAATGAGATATGGATTCCTATTCATACTTATCCCAAGCTGTAGAATGAGCGTGATCTCATAGTTTTTATGGCCCCTTTGTATATCGCAGTTCCTTGCCTATCTGCTGGTTGCAAGTCAATTCCCAACCCTAAAATATGTCCATTATCAACCCCTTGAGAGACTAAAGCTTCGCCATTGCTAATCCTTCCAGCAACAGATTGTCTCCTTCCTTGATTCTCATTTTTTGAATTTTTCCGTAGCGGTTGTCTCTGAAGCTTTTGATCACTACTAAACCAACCAAAAATCTTATCTGAAGGGAATACCGATAGGTCCTCCGCCTCATAAATTACGGATTCACTCGTCTTAAATGAGAACAACTCATGAGGATCCCAATCATCATGAGAAACCGGTGAATCGTTGGATGAAAACCTAGCTTAGTTGGCTCTTTCGGATCCTTCCCCCAAACACCAACATAAAAACTCCCATCGTCCCATCTAAACGTACCATTTCCTTTCGGAAATCCACCTTCCCAACACCCTTCATACCGCTTCCCATTAGTCCAAATCATAGTTCCGTTCCCACTCATCTTCCCTTTCCTCCATTGCCCTATATACTGATGACCACTATTCCATTGATACGTCCCATTACCATCCTGTAACCCCTTCCTCCACTCACCTTCATAATGATCACCATTCGCATAACTCATACTCCCTTTACCATGCTTCATATTCATACCCCAACTCCTTTTAAGTTATCATTCAAGCACAATAAAAGTCACTTCACCGTCCATATTATCCATTCCTAAACTCACCCTCATAACTCGCACCCGAAGGCCAACTAAATTTCCCTCTACCGTTAGTCCTCCCCTTAAACCACTCACCAAAATACATACACCCATCAGACCATAAATACTTGCCATCACCATGAGGACAGTTTTCGGACACCCATTGACCGATATAAATATCCCCGTTCGAAAAAATCTTTTCGACATGAAAAGACTGGCTATCACTAACTTCCTCATCCACATGAGCTACAGGCATTGTTGTAAAAATATTAGCAGCCCTTTTTTTGGCAGTTTTCTTAACTTTAACTTCCCATGACTTAAACATACTCATTATATACAAAACTTATATAAACATTAACAATTTACATATAAAAGATTGAAATGCTATTAACCCAGATCAAGTTCACCTTGAATCATGAACATAACTCTCAGAGACATTACATCAAACATCTGGTGTGCAGCTCAAAAAAGACACAAACTTGGGACAAAAGACAGGAAAAGAAAACAGACCCAGATGACAAAAAAAGACCAAAGACACAAAAACAAACAAAAGACAAAATGTTGAGGGTTGTGTTTTAGTTTGTGGGGTACATTATGGTGTGTTTTTTTAGTTGTTGAATGTGTATAGCTGTTTGATAAAACTAAAAGGGAAATGAGATGTAAATTGGTATCAAACAAAGACTTCTTTTTTTCTTTCTTTGTTTTTTTTCTCAAAATTATTGTCCCTACAAAAAATACACGATTTCAAAAAAAATTGTTATTGCTTTCTTTTTTTTTACATTTACAAAATGACAGTTTTATCATTACTCAATTAATTATGTTTTTCTCTAAAGTTGGTAAATAATTCATTCAGTCCAAAATAACAGTGATTCTGTTTGATTTTCTTAATCAAACTGGTTTGAATTTTAACATTAAATATTTTTTGTGGTTATATGTGAAAAGACCTGTAATTTGAATGAATTGTAATTGAAAATGTTGGATTGTGTTGTAGTTTTAAGGGAGAATTACATGTATATCCTTCTCAAAAGTTGATAATTACATTATACTATCCTTTCTTTATTTTTATAATACTATCAAAAGTCTCTTACAAAAAAAAGTATTAATTACATCAATATCCTTCTCACACTTTTAAGAAGGATATATATGTCCAAAAATCAATTAAATCATAATTATATTGATTTTAGATTATGAAACTATTATTTATCTCTTATATTGATCACGATCATATTATTCATATATACTTTTTGACCTCGATCGACAAAAAAACGTGCTGATATAATTAAAAAAGTTTGGATATAAATATGAAAAAATATTGCTCATATATATTTATTTGTTTACATGCATATTTGGCCTCGATTGATGAGAAAACATGTTGATTTTTTTATGTATATAGGAATTTAAAATTTTAGAAAGGATATTGATGTAATTTCAAGAGTGTGAGAATGATACTGATGTAATTATAAAAGTTTCGGAAGGATGTTGATGTAATTATAAAAGTTAATGAATGATAATGACGTAATTAAAAAATGAGAAGGATATTGATGTAATATTAAACTTTTATAAGGACATAAATGTAAATGCTCCTAGTTTTAATTGATGAAATATGTTATTGTTTTTTGTTGGCTCTCAACGTAATATAATTAAAAAAAATAAAATAATAATAATAATGATAAATAATAATAAATAATATTAATAATAATAAATAATACTAATAATAAAAATATCAACATATAATAATTAAATAATAATAATAACAACAATAAATAATAATAATAATAATAATAAATAAATAATAAATAATTATAATTATAATAAATAATGATAAATAATAAATAATAATAAGATAATATAATAATAATAATTGATGTTGCACAACGTAAACGTGGTAAGTATATGATTAAGTGTGCGGCTATTGGATATGGGTTTCTTCCTTTTTCTTTCTCTTCTTTGGGGGAATTAGAGGCAGATGCGGTTACATTGCTGAAGCGAATCTGAAAGTTCTCCATAGCTCAGGACATTGGGGCACGTGCTGCTGTTCATATATTTAATAGGATCGGTTTCGCTATTGTTAAAGGAGTAGGGGCCCAGATAGTATCTCGGCTCCCCTCTAATTTATTATAACTCTTTTAAGCTTCTTAATAAAGTGAATAATAATAAAAAGTAATAATAATAATAATAATAAAAGATAAATAATGTGAATTACAACGTAATTAAAAACTTTCATCTCATCTTGCCATGTAATCTGAATTGCAACATAGGATGTAACTGGGAGAGTTCATTTACCTTTACAAAGCAAAACAAAAACATTACGTAATGTAATTCGAATTACGATTCCAACATTCCTGCCAACCAAACAGGATTGGGATGTAATTTAGATTACAATTACGGCGAACCAAAAGCACCCTTAAAATCAATCCATTCATATATTTTGCATCAAGTATTATATAACACACACACAAAATAGTTAAGGTCAAAGTTGAACTAATTTGACTCTGAAAAATCAAACTGACCACTTATTTTAAGACGGAGATAGTATAATTTTAAGTAAGAGTAATGTGATAATTTAGATCAAATTTCTCAATTTATTTTTTAATAGTAGATGATTAATTTGTGACATACCAAAAAAGAAAGATGAACAATAATTTTTAAATAAAAGGAGTAAAATTTTAGAGGTAAAAATTTGGTGTGTTGGTGGGATTTTGGTTCTATAAGAAAGGTTTGATGTTGTTTACTCCGTATTTTTTTTATAAAACTAGTCGTTAGCTAGAGCCGAAGCTTATAATAGCCCGAGCTAGAGTTTATAATAGTTGAAGTCGAAGGTAGCTTTTATTGTAGATATGTAATAAAGTGGTTGTAGTTATAACTTATAAATGTAAAATGACATAAACGAGTTGGAATTTAACCCGCGCGTTGCGGCGGGGGGCGAATAAAAAAACTTGAGGGGCCTTTTTTTTTAAAATTTATGTGAAAAAGTCGTAAACAATTAAAAGTTGAGGGTCCGTTTTGTAAAAAAAAAAATTTTTTACCTTAGGCCTGATTTTGGCTAATTTTTTGGGCCGGCACTGTAGCAAGCACTGTAGCTGCTACAGTGCCACATTTGTGAATTGTATTATAGAGTAATAACTTTTAAACAAAATGACTTTAATTAGTTATTTAAATGGTGTAATATTTACTAGTAGTCGTCAAATGAAGTTTAATTATAAATTAACTAGGGATGAGCATTTGGACCGGAATCCCGGTATTGAAACGGTACCAACTCCCGGTATACGGTATTGGTTTTTCAGCATGCATAACAATTTATTATCTAAATCAAACATCAAAGCACGTAATAGCGGAAGCGATAAAAATATATAATTATATGCATTATAATTACCGGGAGGGTCTTACATACTTTGAATTCTCGAGAGCACAAGAATCGTTTGTTTTCTTTATGATTCTTGATATAACCCTATTTAGGGTTTATGTGGATCTATTGATTATCCCCCTTACCCAAGTTTTGTTAATTCGATCCAAGATTTAATCTATAGTGAGTTTAAACCAAGTTTATTGTACACACGTTTTTAGGTAAACAAGTTAACCAAAAAGTACTAGTTTGGAAAACAAGAAAAGTCGATCGAACAAGAATCCTTGGGGATTTGATTTGCCGATAATACCGATTTTCGAAATAATTTCATATAAAAAAAAACAAGGGAGAACAAAGAAATAATTAGGGAATCTTTTGTGTGTACAAAACTTAATCTTCTATTGATACTTAATCCTTTTGGTTTTATAGGCTAACCAAACTTAGAGCCCAAGTCAAGTTCTATTAGGAAAAAGGAAACAAAATCTTTTCTTTTTACCCTCTTGCCTATACTCGCGCAATACCACCCTTATGGGGTTGTTCGGAACCTTCTGACTTCCTTTTACAAGTTAGATCCTTTCACTTTTATTGTTAAACTTTTGTTAGTCATTTTCGTTAATATACTTTAACGACCGATTAAACGTTTTGGGTAATTTAATAAATATATTACGTTTAATTTAATTATAATCTGTTAACTCTTTAGTATCTGTGTGCAATCCCATGTCTCGAGTTCAGTTCCTAACACAACGGACTATTAATTTTATCGTCCATAAACTTACAGCTCCCACTTGGGACATATTTTAATAGTGTGATCACATGGTTAGCGTCTAGCTTACAAGAACGATGCTCTAGTACGAATCGAGTAGTACGGTCTAATTGACAAAAAACCTCTTAATTGATTCATCATTATTTTTAATCTGTTTTGTTTCTAATACAATGTTAATAAAGATTTGGATTCTATAGTCACTTCCTTAATTAAATGATTCTTGTTTCTCGTTTTATCTGATTGAGCACGATTATCAAATCTTTCTACAACTGTATTCTAGAAAATCTTGGAGTGTAGGCCACACAGACATCTTACCAATCCACGTGGGGCCAGCTGCTATAAACTTCCAAAACGAATTTGAAATGGATAAAATCCTTATTTGACTACAAGCAAAACAAATGTAATTTTGCAACAATTATGGAAACAATCCGTATAACCTACCAGTTACGTGTTAGCGTTAAATTGCTTCACAGAAATGCACTAGATCCATGACAGTTTCCTGGTATCTCAAGTCTGAGGATAACTATTTTATGATTTACTTAATGACAAGATCCATAAAGTACAATCATATAGTTGGGATAAGTCCTATATTCAATTCATTGAATATCATCTAAATTTGGCATGTAATCACATCAATATACTTTCAAGTATATCCGACCACAATTTAGATTTGTCTTAATTTAATAATATTCCCATATCATTAATTGACAACGGACATTTAGAATAATTCATTATTCAAGGATTTAAAACATGCAAAATAGGATACAAAATTAAATAACAAAAATAAACATAACCAATATTTTATTTCATCAAATAATAATGTTTACAATATCCTTTATCCAAATACTAATCACAGGTATGCATGAAACTACTAGCTAATTGAAGTCCAATTCCATTGGCAAGATCAGTAACCTTTCCTCTAGGTAAAGCCTTAGTGAAAGGATCAGCTAAGTTATCATCTGTGTGAACTTTTAATATTTTGATTTCACCACTCTCGACTTGTTCTTGAACGTAGTGATATCTCCATAGAAAATGTCTGGCGCCTTTCATAACTCCAAAATCATTGGCGAATATGATTGCAGCAGAATTATCATAATACATATTAATAGGCTTTTTTATTAAAGGCATCACTCCAAGATCTCCAACAAATTTCCTAATCCAAACAGCCTCCATAGCAGCTTCTAAAGCAGCTATGTATTCAGCTTGTGTTGCAGACATCGCAATCGTTGTCTGCTTCTTGCTCTTCCAGTCTACTGCTCCTCCATTGACGACAAAGACATAACCCGTCTGAGACTTCGTATCATCTTTATCACATTGCCAGGACGCATCACAGAACCCTGTAACATTAAGTTCTGTATCTGGTTTCCCTCCATACACTAAAAACATATCTCTCGTATTCCTCAGATACTTCAGAATATGTTTAACAGCAACCCAGTGGAGCTTCCCTGGATTCTGTTGATATCGACTGACCAAGTTTTGAGCAAACGCCACATCTGGCCTTGTGCATCTAACAGCATACATAATAGATCCTACAGCCGAAGCATAAGGTACTTTCTTCATGTAAGCCACCTCTTCAGGTGTTGAAGCACACATCTCATTACTTAATTCATGTTTGACTTCCATTGGCAAATAACCTTTCTTAGAGTTATGCATATTGAATTTCTTCAATATTTTGTCAATGTAAGCACTTTGACTAAGTCCAATTAACCGCTTAGATCTATCTCTATAGATTTTAATTCCCAGAATGTATGCAGCTTCTCCTAAATCCTTCATAGAAAAACACTTTCCAAGATAATCCTTAACTTCCTTAAGTCTTGGAATGTTGTTTCCCATGATTAATATGTCATCAACATATAGGATCAAGAATACTACATTACTCCCACTAGCTTTGCGATATACACATGGCTCATCACGATTTTGAGTAAATCCAAACTTCTTGATTTCCTCATCAAATCGTTTATTCCATTGACGTGATGCTTGCTTCAAACCATAAATAGATCTTTGAAGTTTGCATACACGCTTTGGATATTTTGGATTAACATACCCTTCAGGTTGCTCCATATAGATGTCTTCATCTAAGCGACCATTCAAGAAGGCAGTTTTAACATCCATTTGCCAAATCTCATAATCATAGTACGCTGCTATAGCTATGAGAATCCTAATAGCTCTAATGTCTGCTACAGGAGAAAATGTCTCCTCGTAGTCAATCCCATAGGTTTGAGTATGGCCTTTAGCTACCAGACGAGCTTTATAGGTGTGTACTTCACCATCCATGTCAGTCTTCTTCTTGAATAGCCACTTACTCCTTACTACTTTAGCATTGGGAGGAGGGTCTACTTCAATCCAGACTTCATTAACTTTCATGGAGTTCATTTCCTCATCCATTGCACCTTGCCATATTACCTTATCAGGGTCAAGCATGGCAGCTTTATAATTAGCAGGTTCTCCAAGATCCCCTACTACATCATCTTCAACCTCCATGTTTAGACATAGACGGTTGGGTGCACGTGTAGTCCTTTCAGACCTACGGACAGTAAATAATTCCGGTTGAGGACCCAGACTTTCAGGTTCTACCAGAATTTCGCTAGTGTTTTCAGAAGGTAATGTATCCATATGATCACCTTCCAGATCATAATCTCTCCCACTGAATTCTTGAGATATGAGATCTCTTTCAAGAAAATCTCCATACCTAGCAACAATTACTTTGTTTTCAGGTGGAAAATAAAAGTAGTAACCCATAGTTTCCTTAGGGTATCCTACAAAGATACACTTAACAGATCTCTGTTGGAGTTTATCAGCTGAGTCACGTTTCACATACGCCTCGCAACCCCAGACCTTTAAATAAGACAAATTAGGCACCTTGCCATGTCATATTTCATATGGTGTCTTATCAACCTTCTTTTTGGGAACCATATTTTGAATACGAACCGCAGATTCTAAGGCATAATCCCAAAAGGATAATGGTAGAGTTGTAAGATTAAACATAGATCGCACCATATCTAATAGTGTGCGATTTCTCCTTTCAGATACACCATTTTGTTGTGGAGTATATGGAGAAGTAAGATGATGTACTATTCCATTCTTACCTAGATATTCTTTAAACTCTTGGCTTAAATATTCACCACCTCTATCGGATCGAAGAGCTTTAATCTTCTTTCCTAGTTGCAATTCTACTTCTGATTTAAATACCTTAAATGTTTCAAATACCTCATGTTTATGTTTAAGCAAGTAAACATAACCATAACGACTGAAATCATCAGTAAAGGTTAAGAAGTAGCTAGCACCTTTCCTTGACACATGCCTAAATGGTCCACACACATCTGTATGTATTAAACCAAGTAGATCTGTAGCCCTTTCAATGTTATTATTAAAAGGTTTCTTTGTCATCTTCCCAGAAATACAAGATTCGCATTTATCATATGATCCATCATTGATACTTTCCAAAAGTCCTTCACGTTGAAGCTTTTGCATGCGAGTCTTGCCAATATGGGCAAGTCTATAGTGCCAAAGATAAGAAGAATTCAAGTCTAACTTTTTCTTCTTATTTATGCTAAAAATAGAATTATTATTATACTTGGAAACATTATCATTCATGTCAATTTCAAACACACCATTCACAGATATAGCACTAAAATAGAAAATACCATTTGAAGAAACAGAAATTCCATTACTAGTAACAGTGTGAACGAATCCAAGATCCAACAAACGAGAAAAGGAAACAACACCTCTAATTATAGAAGGTGCATAATGACAATTGTTTAATGACAGTACTAAACCAGATGGTAAAACTAAATTAAACACTCCTATGGCTTCAACAGCTGCTTGTGCTCCATTTCCCACATGCAGGTATTGCTCTCCATAGGATAGCTTCCTTTCCACTCTAAATCCCTGCAGCGTATTACAAATGTGAATACCGCATCCAGTATCATATACCCAAGAATTTAATTTGTCAGTTAAATTAAATAATTCAATCATAAATAAGTTACCTGAAGCTGCAGTACCATGCTCAGCCTTCTTATTCTTATTTGTGCGCAACTCTTCGAGGTAAAGAGGGCAGTTCCTCTTCTAGTGACCAACTACGTTGCAGTAGTGACAAGCTTGATCATTCTTTGGAGTTTCCTTCTTCTGAGGGAGGTTTTGCTTAGTTTATTTGGTGATAAGCCACAACTGCTTAATCTTATCAGCTTTGCCTTTGCATTACCCTTTTTGTCCGCTTGCGGTTTTTGGCTTATTCACCATACCCTTTTGAATAGCAAGTACCTGAGGTGTAGGGGCCTTGTCTTTTAAACCCTTTTCATAGTCAATGAGCAATGCGTGTAGATCACTCACTGTCTTCCCCACGCAATGCATATTGAAGTTTCTAACAAAATCACCAAAATCCTTGTTAAGGGACCTGTTAATTAAGTTAATCGCCATATCATTGTCATAGGGTTTCCCAAGAGCTTGTAGTTGGTCCATGTAACCTTTCATTTCCAACACATGAGCACTTACGGATTTTCCTAGGGCTTGTTTGCAGCTGTGCAGGGTATCCACCAAATCGTAGATCTCTACAGCTTTAGGCTTTTCAAACATTCTTCTGAGTTCATCAAGCATGGCTTGCGGAAAATATAGTTCAAACTGCCTTTGAAGAGCAGGTGACATTCTTCCAAGCATTAAACAAGCCACATCAGAATGTATCTTGTATTCAGCTTTCCATGCAGCTTTAACATTCTCAGCAGCATCCTCAGGGGGTTCTTCAGGACAAGGCTTAAACAAATAGTCATAGGTACCCGCCACTTCTCAAGACAATTTCGTAGTGAACGGAACCAATCATTGATATTGTCGCCCTTCATTTTTCTCGCTCAAAGAAAGTCTTGAACGCAGAACTTAAAGTGTTGTTATTATCGGGTTGAGCCATTTCTATAGAAAAAGTTCATATAATTAGTATTTTCGATAATACATTTTTCAAGAAAATAAAATACCCAGGTAATATTCATATAACCATAGAATTTCCTTGAAAACTAGAACCCATATTGACATAAACCCATCACATCATTGATCTGCTAGTAATGAATTAAGTCGACATGGTAAACTTTTCGAACAATTAAATTGACAAACATTTTTCAACTTCTAGATCTTTATGGGATTTACATTTGCCAAAAACTAGTTGCATTGTAAACATGATTTCATCTCCATCTTAATGTCTTGAGTTTCTAGTTCTCGCTAAATAACTCAATTAGTCGTACTTAGATCGAAAAAACGTCAACTTGTCCATTGTGAGTCTCAATCAAGAAGGTTTTTCTTGTCCATTACAATCTAGTCCCAAGTTTTCTCACATGACATAAATTGCAACTATCAAGTGTTTGTTAATTAGATGGCATACGACTACATTTTTAAGGGGTACGTAATGATTGAAGTGGTGGAATCAAAATTAATGTATGGAGAAAGCATGCTACAATCATATCATATGTTTAATAAAAAAAACTTTTTTTTATTAACTTTTAGGGCAAGATTAAATAAACAAAAATTTGGTTGAGGCATTGGATGAACCAATTAAAGAAGTACCCTCAATTAGCGTCCACAACATACTTTTACATAAGTCTTTCGACTTAGTGTTTCGGATTGGACTTGGAGGCAATCAACTTTAAAGTAATTTTGTACTATTAAATAGTCGTGGTAACTCCAATTTGACGCACAAGCAAGCCGAGAATTCGGTCAGCGCTGAAGCATAACCTCCTTCTTTAGTCGTTTCGACAACAATTGCGTTATTCCCACACAGTTTGTCAAATTGGATGAGCCTTTCTAACTATTTAGCACGAAAATTACCAATCAACTAAACTATTGTAAATTTAACTCTTCAAAACAATTCATAATTTTTATATAGATTTAGTCCATATTATTTTTCTATTAAAAAAAATTACCCTTTTGTTTACAACAATTCGCATCAATTATATAAACCAAAAAACAAGTAATTTCTAATAAAAAATAAAACGACTAAAGTGGTAAACACATAATAACAAATTATATGCGTTAATAAAAAACATGTAGCCACATGCATCGAGTTAACGATTGCGTAAGCCATAATTAAAATATACCACATAGCACAAACTTAATTTATTATTAATATTGAGGTCTTCCCCAATTCAAGATTTATCGTACTAAAATTAATGGCAACATAAAACAATACACGTAACAATTACTACATATATCCATATGATCCATGAAAAACATGCATGTTCGTCATGAATCCACAAAATTCACTTAACAATTAATTAAAGAACATCAAGGATCGTAACCATAAACATGACATAACAATTAATCATGCAATAAACCTTTTTAAATCTAATATGTAATCTTGGGTTTCAAAAAAAAATTCATTAAAAAAAATCGACCAACTTGGTCGATTTAGGGTAAAACCCTAATTTTTTTTCTTTCAATTTTTATAAACACTAAACACATGTAATTAACAACAATACAATATTTGTTATAGATTTTAGGTTTCAGTAATTATTAACATGTTAAAACGGCTCGTGATGCCACTCTTGTTTTTAGCATACATAACAATTATAATCTAAACAAATCATCAAAGCACGTAATAGCAGAAGCGATAACAAATCATATAATTAACATGCATATAATTAACCGGGTCGGGTTACATACCTTTGGATTTTCGCGAGCACAAGAATCGTTCTTGTTTTCTTTGTTCTTGATCCAATCCCTAATTAGGGTTTATGTGGATCTATTGATTAACCCCTTACCAAGTTTTGTTAATCGATCCAAGATTTAATCTATAGTGAGATTAAACCACGTTCTTGTACACACGTTTTAGAAACAAGTTAACCAAAAGACTAGTTTGAAAACAAGAAAACGTTTCTAGGATTAAAGTTGATCAAACAAAATAAAATCCCTTGGGATTTATTATTGCCGATCGAACAAAGAAAGAACAAAGGAAAAGTTAGGGATCTTTTGTGTGTGTACAAAAACTAATCAATCAATGAGATCCCTAAATCCCTTTGTTTATATAGGCTAACCAAACTTAGAGAACAAGTCAAGTTATATTAGGAAAAGGAAACAAAATCTTTTTCTTTTCTTTTCCTTGCCTATAGCCGACCATACAAACACCTCCATAAGGTGTTCCGGAACCTTTTTTTACTTCCTTTTTACAAAGTTAATCCTTCCCTTTATTCATTAGTCATTTACCGTTAAATACATAACGACCGTTAAACGTTTTCGTGTATTTAATAAATATATTACATTTAATATAATTATTAATTCGTTAACTTTTTACGTATTGTGTGCAATCCCGTGGTCTCGAGTTCGATCCTAACACACGACTATTAATTTATCGTCCATAAACTAACAGTAACTGTTATTAATATCATTAAAATAAAATCCCAAAAACATTATCTTGCTCATGGATCGGTAGTAAATAGAGGTTGGATGAAATGCAATTGTAGTTTCTTTTCCGTCTTTCCGGGGAAATCTATGTTTACCTTCGCTGTGAACCTTCCCTGCTGTTGCCCATAGATGTGCTTGCATAACAAACCCAAGAGCACTGCAAGTGGTTCTAACTGTGACAGTCCGCAGAAGAATCAAACATTCCTGCAGCAGTTTGTGCTTTTAATCAAAAAGTAAAACGTATAGAAGTAAAGAAAAGCCATTAAAACTATAAATTGATCTGAACCTAGCCTGTTTGACCGTTTCTTTTTGGTGATTTCAAGGTTAGGAAGACTATAGCAGATTAAGACCACTAAGCTATAGAGACTGTACCGTTTCACTCAATCCATTTTGAGTTTTATCCTTTAGCTTAATTTGACCCATTATAGACGAAAGACAACCCAAATGAGCCCAAAAATGACACATCTAGAAGATGTTATACAAAGATACACTTCATTCTATGTATCAAAAAGGAAATTAATTTACCCTAGTTGTATTCTTTCAGTTTATTAGTTGCTTGAGCTTTTAATTTTGCAACCTTATCGGAATTTGAGTTCATAGTTGAGATGTAAGTTTCAAAAAAGTTAAGATGTAAGTTTCAAGGTCTGACATATCAATCTATGGTCCTGATAAAAATGAGCCATAAGAAGAATTAGAACACCAAGATAACAATACTTGATATGAGATAATGAATAGCATTAATAGCTTGAGACCTTGTGGTTTCAGCTCCCAAAAGTGCAGATGTATCCAGGTGGTGACCTCAAAATAACCCCCCACCCAATTGCAAATATTTAGACGGTATTCCAGGAAAATACAAATGTAAGCATGATGTTTGGACAACATACGTATGTAGATAGGCGTATCAGGTACAGAGAGATGAAGTATATGAACTTGCTTACTTTGGGAAATCCCGTGAGCGCGTCTTCAGGGATAAGGTCGGCTATTAGGTTGTGCATTTAACATCACAGTAACGTAACGTCTATGCCCACTGTGAAAAGAAAAGTAGAAAGTGCATATGTTATAAACCATTTCAAATGACGGACAACGTAAGCAGAGAAGTTAAGAACACGGAAGAGACATACCTATGTTATGTTGCGACTCATGTATGACATGTTTTCCAATATTTGCACTCGTTGGAAGCGTATCCATGAAATGGTCATTATGGGAACCTACATCAGCATAATGGCTACAGTTAAAAGAAATTAAAATGCATAAATATGTCAATGTAAGCAATGATGAAATAAAAAATGCGTACATGTTTTGTCAGCCGATTTGCTAACTTGTCTTTCTGGTCGTCGTCGGCTATTAGACCGTTAGGTTCGACATCCGTGTAACATTCTTAACTGCTGCAACAACCGAAAAAAATTCAAAACATTGGTATTGTGCTTACATTGTGCGGTCACCAGCATGAATGCGACGAATACAGTGAATACTACCTAGAATACATAAATATGCCAAACTAAATAACAGTACTATAAGAAGTGAAAATCTGTTTCACATTAAGCGAATAGTATTTGAGTATAGAAACATCAGATCAACAAAATTTGTTTCACTATACTCGAATACCGCCACAACTCCCTTTGCTTATTTTCAAACCTTTTTTAATCAATAACGGCAGATCATGTCGACCTTTTTTTATCCGTTTTATCATTCAAGAGTTTAAGTTTTTTTAGCATGTATAGATGTCAAAGAGAATAAAGTTAGCACCTTGACTATTTGGCCTGATTCTCCCTCTTTCTTTTCTTTTCACATGTTTGGTCTTTAAATTAGCTACATTATACGAAGCTCAAAAGCGGTGTTGCAGAAAGAGATCAGAACCTGAGCACCTTCAAATTAATCTGATTAACAAAAAGAAGAAAAAAGATTGAACATTTACATATAATAGACTTTTAGGTTTATAACTATGCAATGACATTTTGATTATAAAACGAACTTGTTTACTTGCAGGACTGCTGCAATATTCGTTGTCTGTTACACGACCATTTCCTGGTCAAGTATTCACTCTAAGATTAACCTGAAAAAGAAGTGAATAATTCTATCTAGTACACATTTTATATAATGGCGACCATAAGTCTATAACGCCCAAATCTGTTTCTTTTCTTTTGACAACCGTTGTTTATGTTTAAGTTGTTCAGACCACGGGCTCAACTAATTCAGTTTGGATTATGCCAATGTGTAGTCTTAAACTCATCGTATGATTACAACAATTTACAGGCCTAACAAATATTTTAAGTTTGTTAATCAAGCAAAATTATCTTCTTGTGGCGGAAATAAAGGTTGTTGGTAGTAGCAATTAAGTATTTGAAAAAAGAGTTGCTACTGTTAGATCAAAAAACAATTTTTTTCCATAATTGAGTTGGCTTCGGTCACACGTAACTTGCCAACAGTCCTTACAACTAATACATTAATTTGTTGACATGAAAACACATTTAAGAACTTATTTTTAGCAAAAGGATCGATAGGGAAAATGCCCACTCAAACGCACGCATTTCAGCACCCAAACCCAGCCATTCCAGCCTCCATTTGAGCACCTGAACCTATCCATTTCAGCACCCAAACACAGCAATTTCAGCACCCATTTCAACACTAAACGCACTCATTTCAGCCATCATTTAAGCACCCAAACCCACATATTTTAGCCCCCATATCAGCACCTACACCCACTCATTTCAGCCGCCGTTACAGCAACCAAATACATCGATTTCACAGCCCCCATTTCAACAATCAAATACACCCTTAATTTGGTTTTTAAGTTTACAGTATTTTTTAAAATGACAAATTGACCATCAAATAATGATATAATTGACATTACCTAATATAATCATACATCGACCCAACATAAACCATTATGCACAAAGGCTCAAATGTTCCTTCCATTAAGATCTAAATTCCTAACGGTAGCATTTATAGTTAACAATCCCAAACAGCCCCTAAAACTTACAACAATGCTAAAGACTCTTTACACGACTCATATAGTTCACAAAAATAGTTTTTTGGCTAAATGTTTATCTGCTTTCCAATGATGTATAGTGCGTAGTTTGTTTTAACGACTTCTTTTTTCTTTTTCTGTTTTGCAAGTGTGGGTTTTAATGATCATAATGTACATTTATACAATGCATCTCATATATCTCTTAGACTCTAGACCTGATCTACATTTATATACAACATCCCGCCTTTCATATATAGGGTAGCAAGTAATTGTCAACGGCAACAAGTACTTGGCTTTAGTTTTTCATTTAGACGTGAAAAAGGAGCAGTAGAACATCCTTGTTCCAATTTGCCATGAGCAGTCTGCAGTTGCCCTTCTTTTCCTCCAGGACCGCAAGTAATACATACACCTGTACACATTATTTTTTGAAAATGAAACAATAGTTAAGTATAAAAATAAACTCCAAAGGCCCTTTTTCAAGTAAAAACAAACTTCACCTTAAATCTCTATGCTGTTTTCATGAGTCATTACCGTCGAGGTGTTTGGGTAAGCTTATTGAAAACGTAATAAGACATTTCAAATATCCTTAAAAAACCTTCACACTTGTAATTTTCATCCACAGTAATAATCAAAAATGAGCAAATTAGCATAATATCTATCTACATCAAAACACAAACCCATTCACATCAATTCATCCTAAATAAACCAATATCACAAATAGCAACAAAAAGTAAACACAATACCTAACCACAATTCTTCCAATAAAACAAAACATCTAATGTTGTAAAGTGATTAAAAATCCTAAGGGTCGTTTGGTATCTTCTAGAATACGCGTGTTTTACACGCTTAAGTTAGGTCGGTTGTTCTAGAATACGCGTGTTCCACACGCTTACGTCACTATAGGTCGCAATAGAGTCGGTTGTTTTTGCTTATAAATAGAGATCCATAGGAAGGAACATTTGTACCTTTGAACTTCGATATGTAACCTTTAAACTTTGATTTGTACCTTTGAATTTTGTTTTGTAATACACAAAAAGCTTTCACAAATGTGTCGATTCTTGTTTTGCTCTTGTTCTTCGTCTTTGATTATCGTTTGTTGATTCCAACAAGTGGTATCAGAGCGGGTTTGGTCGATTTGAAGCAAGCTACAATTGTTTTGGGTTATTGAATCATTTGAATTGGTTGGATTCATCCTTTTTGATTGATTTCAAGAATCAATTTCTTGACATCGTTTGAATTTGATTTGGGTTTGGTGGTTTGTTGATTCGATCAGAAAGATACTAGGTTGGTATTTTTTGGGTTTCTGATGGGATATATTTTGTTCGAAGTCTGCTCCTCTATGGTTTGCATCAGATTCTGACATAATTAGTTTTGGCCTTTTTTTGTAATTTTTTTTGTGGAGAGTGAGCTCCATTTGAATTTTGGATTTAAGGTTTGCACGTTGTTTTAATGGAATTGGTAGGAATTGTTTTGGAAACTACTTATTTGCTTTGGAATTTGTTCGTATTTGGACTGTAATTCTTATTGTATAAGTGGTTCATTGGTATTATTATCCGTATCATATTTGGAGCGTTTGAATTATTAGGGCTCGTTCGTTTAGTTATTTATTAGCTTGAATTTGTTTGATATGGATAATAAATTTGAAGTTGGACCGCAATACTTATTCAATAAGTGGGTCATTTGAATTTGAATTTGGTATTTGATATTTGGAATTTGAAGATCGATTTGGTGTTTGAAGACTTGATTATCATCATGTCGTTTGAAGTTTGTTCGATCGTTTAAAAATTTGTTAGTTTGAAATATTTTGATCTTCATTCGTCGGGCTTTTGAAGTTAGTTGCTCGAATTTGATTGCCTTTAGAAAAGATTGTTTGGGCTGATGTGTTCGTTTGTTTGACCGTGTTTAAATTTGTCAGTCAACGTTTGATTGTTTGTTTTGAAGACATCGACATTTATTTTGGATCGTTTTTGGATTCGATCGTTTGTTTTGAATTTGGATAGCATCTCTAGCGTTTGAAATTTGGAATTTTGAATTTAATTTGAAACATATGGTATTCCTTAGGAGTTTCAATCACAGTGGAGATTGTTGTAAAGTGATTAAAACTCCTAAGGGTCGTTTGGTATCTTCCAGAATACGCGTGTTTTACACGCTTAAGTAACAATAGGTCGGTTGTTCTAGAATACGCATGTTCCACACGCTTACATTACTATAGGTCGGTAATAACAGAGTCAGTTATTTTTGTTTATAAATAGAGATCCATAGGAAGGAACATTTGTACATTTGAACTTCGATATGTAACCTTTGAACTTTGATTTGTACCTTTGAATTTTGTTTTGTAATACACAAAAAGCTTCCGCAAATTTGTCGATTCTTGTTTTTCTCTTATTCTTCTTCTTTGATTATCGTTTGTTGATTCCAACAAAAACTAAAAAATTAATAAAAGGAAATTTAGGGTTCTAGATTTGTAGGAGATATGGATTTGTGAAAGATAAGCCATCTTGTTCAAATGATTTGAAGAAGACACGTATGTATGATAAGAAAGACACGTATGTATGACACTCATCCCCACTAATTTGTTCCTAACGGATTTGGAGGAAAACGAGTTGGAACATGACCCGCGCGTTGTGGCGGGGGCTAACATGTTACTGCGGTGTATAGGGAAAATGTAAATAGTAGGAAGGTATGATATATGCCAAAAGTGTTTTCATATTCCTAGTAGCATTGATACAAAAGGTGGAATATAAATGTGTACATATAGTTTAAGCAAGTATAATGCGCAGATAGCAAAAGATTAAAACTGTGCATATACAATAAGCGAACACATATAACAACTCGTAATTTTCATCAATGTAATTATCCATCTATTAAATTAGATCACTGTAATATCTATCTATTATATAGATACCACTTTTTACAGGGAAATTTTTTGCTTTGAACTTATTATGCAACGTAACTTGCATCACTATTATCTCATAATGCAACGTAACTTGCATTACTATTATCTCATTATGCAACGTAACTTGCATAACTAAAGTAAACGAGCTCATGCAACCACTACCAATGCCATCTATATCTATGTTTATATCATTTAAACATCCTAATATGTCAAGTCTATATCTTAATATCATTTTTACCAAGTTCATTATTCATTTAACATACTTTATAAGTTGTTATTTCAAAACAAGCATTTAACATTAACGTTTATACGGAAACCCTAATTATATGTAATGTATACATACAAAATGAATGTGCAAGCCTTCAAACATGTGTACAAGTGTACAATGCATAATATTTGAATCATATTTTCCCTCCAAGTCAATGTACAAGTCTTAAAAGCCTAATGTACAAGTCAATAATGCAAAAAAATCAAATTAGGTCATTTAAGCTCCTAAATCATGTTTAAACCTTACCACCACTTTAACCTAAGGTACAATCACTTAATGCATGACTCCTAAACTCTAAATCCAAACCTTAAACCCTAATATATCCCTAATCCTAACCTTATTCTACGAATTAAAACCCTAAATCCTAACCCAAAACCAAAACCAACCCGTCACCCTTTTTCTTTCCTTTTGACCCACTTTAAACCAAAATACCACTCAAGCACCTCCATGACATCACCACCACATCACCTAGAAACATCTCAAGCACCTCCATCACCACCTTGTAAGCTCCTTGTCACCCTTGGCCACAAAACCTACTCGTCACCCCTCTTTGTACACCGAACCATCTCCCTACTCTTGACACCACTCCATGCTACTTCATAGCTTCCAATACTCACCCCTAAACAGCCTTGCCACTACTTTTCACCATACATGGCCACCACACCATTTAAACCTTGGCCTCCAAGTGTTTCGAGCCTATATAAGGCGAATGCATGCATACCCTTTCAACACACACTTTTAAACTAAAACCATACTCAAAACATGTACTAATTCGAGCCAAGGAAGCGAAAAGAGAAAGACTAAGCCAAGGTTAAGAGTTCTATACCCATCTCCAAGCCATTCGAGTCCCATTTTATCCATTTCGACCCATTCGCAAACTAGTAAGTCATTTTATTCGTTCCATAAGCTCTTGTTTTGTTTTAATCATTTCATAAGCGTTATTAGTTCCTAAATAAGTCACATGTAAAAGCCCATAAGCTCTAAGCTTCCCATTTGGTTTTTATAAACCAAACGAGCCACAGAAAACCCTAAAAACCCATTTTCAATTATTAAATAAGCTAAAAGCCATAAGCTATCGTTAAAAGCTATTCTAAGAAGCTTAAATATCATTTCTATAAACTTTAAATCGAATCCTAAAACCTTGAACCCATCGGATTAATTTTTTTTTAAACCAAACGACCCATTTTTGATTTTCAAGCTCATAAGCTATTTTAATAAGCTATAAGCTCGTAAAAGCTCCTTATTTTAGCTTATTATAATAAGCTATAACCTGCAAATTAAGTTTGGACTTTAAAAATATTCGTTGCATGAATTTTGGACTAAAAACGAAATAGATTTCATGCTTAGGGATATATATTGTAACTTTTTAAAAATTAATAAATATAGGGGCTGAAAATGTAATATTCTTAAAGTTAAAAACCCCAAGGACCTGTTTTGTAAATATTACAAAGTTAAAGGTTTAAATTATATATACTTATTACATAAAGGACTAAACTTGTAAAAGTTTATAAATTAAGGGTATATATTGCCATTTTTGCAAACTTAAAAATATAAAATATAATATTTTTATATATAAATTATAAAAATATATATTGATATTATAAAACCCGATTTTATTAAAACCCGACACATTTTTCGTTATTAATTATCGATCGACGCATTATAAATCAATTACGTTATATATCTAACGTAATTTATCACCGACTAGCTTTTAAAGAAACTTACAATCTTATCATATCACATTACTAGAGAATTTCATGTGAGGGGTTCCATTTGGGTATTCGTTATGACAAGTTTGCTGGGTTTACGATTTAAAGTGTCATGGCTCCTCAAACGATACTACATGACCTCTGGGTTATGATAGCCCGAACAGTGATACAATATTTCCATAAAAGTGATAAATCAAAGTAATACGTTAAACTTTATGAAGTTTTGAAATATAAACCATCACACTAAGACTTGACATATTACCCCAGGTTGCATGACAAGGCCGTTACTTTCACTTGATATACTTTTGCCATCAATCAGATTTTCCCTGCACTGTTAAGGTGAGTTCATAGCCTCACTTTTAAATCTTTGAATATTTCATAAACCCGTGAGGGGGATACATGCTATAAACCATGAATACAAGTGTTTTTTAAATGTATGATATTCTGATATATTATTACAACTGTTGTCTAAGTCCCTTTATGCCAAAAGACCCCCACCATCATGGATCATTAATCACTTACGAGTGAACGCGAATATTGTGGATAGGCCTATCGGGGTTGACGAATCCCGTTTGTGTTAGCCGAATAGGTAACCAAACGCACTATATTTGAATCTCATAGGTATATGGAAATTACCTACACGGGGGCTATTATCTTTATATATATATCACATCATTTTTGGATATATATACACCAATCAGTTTGTATGCCATGAGCTTAGACGCAATAATACTGTTTTCCATAATAATTGTACTCATTGCAATTATTACTATTATGGGCGTATAACAACGTAACCCACTGTTCATTGAACTTGTATTCAAACTGTTTGTTATAAACCTATGAACATCACTCAACCATTGTGTTGATCTTTTTAGCATGTTTATCTTAGGTAATTGAGCAACTCATGGCACAGAGTGGCATGGACTTGAAGATGGCTAAACTGTTATCGTTCACACTTTATGTTTCTATATTTTTGGGACCTCTATTTGTAAAAACTCTGATGAATAAATGAATGATAACAAAATTTTCCAAAATGTCTCTTTATGAGTCGTTTTCTATTATTGTGACTGTTGTACTATGAAATAATACCCCAGATTAGCTTTCGCTGCTATATTTGTAAAAATGGGGGTGTTATAGATTGGTATCAAGAGCCAAGGTTATAGAGAACAAGGTTAAAACCTCAACTATAACTACTTTTCTTTTTCCTTCCAAGAAAGTCCTCCGTGCCACTACATCTCTCGAATTGTATGTAAAGATACATAACTATTATACTATTATATAAATAACTTATGTTACTTACTGATGGGTTATTAACAAAGTGATGTCTTCTCCTAACTACCCTACTTCCAATATTGAGGATGCTTTTTCCTCTAACTTTCCGAACTATATCCCGGCTTCCTCGGATTATGTCCCAGCTTCATCGGGAAAAACTTATTTTAACTCTTCAAATAACTCATTTGGCTTAGTTTTAATAGTTTCACCAACTCTTTCACTTTTTTATGATGACCCCTACATGAAGGTCATGCATGCATATGGAACTTTTATTCCACCACCAACTATTATGCCTCCATCATCAATGTTTAATCCTCAACAATTATTTCTTCCTGAGGAGTTATTGCCACCTAAGAAACATGGACGTGACCGATCATCCTCCTCTACTCCTGCCTTACCTCAAGAATTTGAGATAGGAGAAAGATTTCGTAAGACAAACTTGGAACGTCACGAGGAACAAATTGAGGAAATTCTAAATCACCTTGATGAGCTATCTCTCGACCGCATTGAAAACATAGAAGACAACATAGAAGGCCTTGGAAAAGGTCGGGTGATTATACAACAAGATTTCGACAAACTGGAGACTGAACTCCAAGAAGTTCGTGCTTAAATTTCTAAACTTCAAAAGAAGCAAATGGGAAATAACAACAAGATTGCTCTGGCTCGCTTCAGGATTGCTAATCTAGAACAAATCATCGAAGATATTCAAGCTCGTCACGAAACACATAAGGAAAGTCTCCTGGATGCAATCCATGAACTCAAAATCAACTAGGAAGGACCGTCAGACTACTAGATTAGACTCTAGTTATAGCATTTAGTAGAACCTAGCCACAGGATGTGTGGTATAAATAACAACACTTGTCAAATCTTGACCATGTACAATACAAAGGCAAGTTGTTCATGATATAATATAATGGCAATCCCGTTTTGTTTCATGATACCGATTCATATCCTATGATACGATTTCTCATTATCTCCGTCTTTATCATCTAATTACCATCTCCAGACTTTCCTTTTTATAAGTTAACATGACCCCTAGAAAGTCTCCAAGAAATTCTAACAAGTATCTGACTTTTCTTGTTAGAATTCATATCTATATCACTATTGTTAAAAATGCTTAAAGTTCAAAAATAAGCATTGTATTTAAGCATTTTAAAGAAAGACCTATGATATCATTCTAATTTTGTGTTGTCTTATGTTGATAGAATGCCTCCCGAAAGGAAATCAACATCTACAACATCAGCATTTGCAACATCAACCATGACTCAAGCTGCCATCAGGCAATTAGTTGCTGACAGTGTTAGCACAGCTCTAGAAGCACAAGCTACTAACATGGCAAATGTTGACAATACAAATAGAAACCCTGAACCAAGAGAAGCTCATGTAGCAAGAAAGTGTAGCTACAAAGAGCTCATGAGCTGCCAACCTTTCAATTTCAAAGGTACAAAAGGCGCTGTTGGGCTTATCCGCTGGTTTGAGCGTACTGAATCAGTGTTTTCCCGTAGCAACTATACCGAAGACTGCAAGGTAAAGTTTGCTACTAGTACTTTAACTGAAGAAGCTCTATCCTGGTGGAATTCCTTTGCTCAACCCATTGGGATAGAAGAAGGTTACAAGATTACATGGGTTGAATTCAAGAAGCTTTTGATAAAGAAGTAATGTCCCCGAACTGAGATCCAGGAGATGGAAGACGAATTTTACCATCTGACTGTGAACGGGAATTATCTCAAGACATATGTAAGAAGATTTCGGGAATTAGCAACCTTATGTCCCACTATGGTGTCAGATTCTGAGAAAATGATGGAAGCTTTCATCGGGGGATTACCTCAAAGTATTGAAGGGAATGTTACCGCCTCTAAACCTCAAACTCTAGAGGAAGCCCTTAACATAGCCTAGAGGCTAATAGATCATGTAACAAAGCACACTCCGGTGCAAGTATCAAGTGATCACAAACGAAAGTTTGACGACAGAAGAACTTTTAACAACAACAACTATCCCAATAATCATAGCAACAATTACCAAAATAACCGAAACAACAATAACAACCGTAACAATGATTACCATCAGCAACAGAATAGAAGGCCGGAAACCTTCAGGTCTTATGCTGCCACCCCAATTGAAAATAGTGGGTATGCTGGAAACCGTCCTCTGTGTAAGAAATGCACCTTGCATCACACATGACCTTGCACTGTCAAGTGTAATACTTGCAACAAGGTGGTCCACCTGACCAAGAATTGCATAAACAAAGGGCCAGTCACTGGAAGTAATCTGCTACCAGTGACAGTTACTTGTCATGCCTGTGGAGAAAAAGGGTATTATGAAAATCAGTGCCGAAAGACCACCACCAACAATGCCCAGGGAAGAGCCTACATGCTAAGAGATAGGAATGCTCATCGAAACCCGAATGTAGTCACGTGTATGTTCCTTCTAAATCAACATCTAGCTAGAGTATTATTTGATTTTGGAGCCGATAAAAGCTTCATATCCATATCTCTTGCCTCTATGCTAAATATTCCACCCATTACAATAGATGCCTTTTACAATATTGAAATGGCTAACGAAAACTTAGTAAGCATAAACACCGTTATCCAAGGTTGCACTTTGACCTTGTTAAACCAACCTTTTGAAATCGATCTTATGCCGATTAAACTCGGTAGTTTCGACGTCGTCATTGGTATAGATTGGTTATCCAAGTATCATGCTAGAATTATCTGTGACGAGAAAGTCGTCCACATCCCCATCAACGGTGAAACTTTAATCATTCGAGGTGACCAAAGTAAGACCCGACTGAACCTCATATCCTGTATAAAAACCGAAAGGTATATATCCAGGGGTTGTCAAGTTTTCATAGCCTAAGTAATGAAAAAGAAGTCAGAAGATAAACGACTGGAAGACATAACAGTAGTCAGATAATTTGCGGATGTTTTTCCTGAAGATCTGTCTGGCTTACCTCCAGTTCACCAAGTGGAATTTCAAATCGACTTAATTCCAGGAGCGGCACCTGTAGCTCATGCACCTTACAGATTGGCTCCTTCAGAGATGCAGGAACTATCTGACCAAATTCAAGAGTTAGCAGATCGAGGTTTCATCTGACCAAGTACTTCGCCTTGGGGAGCTCCTGTCTTATTTGTTAAAAAGAAAGACGAATCTTTCAGAATGTGTGTCAATTATCGGGAGTTGAATAAAATTACTGTAAAGAATCGTTACCCATTACCCAGGATTGATGACTTATTCGACCAACTTCAAGGTTCAAGTATTTACTTAAAAATTAACTTAAGATTAGGTTATCATCAACTGAGAGTAAGGGATGAAGATATTCCCAAGACTGCTTTCAGAACGAGGTACGAACACTATGAATTTCAAGTGATGCCATTTGGTTTAACTAATGTACCTGTTGTATTCATGGATCTCATAAACCGTGTGTGCAAACCATACTTGGCTAAATTTGTGATAGTGTTCATCGATGATATTCTCATCTACTCTCGTAATAAAGAAGAGCATGCAAATCACCTGAGGATAATTTTGGAATTACTCAGGAAGGAGGAATTATATGCCAAATTCTCCAAGTGTGATTTCTGGATTAGTATCGTACAATTTCTCAGGCACATAATTAATAATCAAGGACTTCATGTTGACCCTGTCAAGATTGAAGCAGTTAAGAATTGGGCATCTCTTACTACACCTACAGAAATACGTCAATTCTTAGGACTCGCTGGCTATTATCAGAGATTTATCAAGGATTTCTCAAAAATTGCAAAGTCTTTGACCGAATTAACCCATAAAAACAAGAAGTATATCTGGGGCAAAGACCAAGAGACGGCTTTTCAATTGCTTAAGCAAAAGCTTTGTGAAGCTCCAATATTAGCACTACCAGAAGGAAACGATGATTTTGTTGTTTAATGTGATGCATCCCATCAAGGTCTGGGAGCGGTGTTAATGCAAATAGAGAAGGTTATTGCATATGCATCCTGGAAACTTAAGCCTAACGAACAAATTTATACCACTCATGATCTCGAATTAGGAGCAGTAGTGTTCGCTCTTAAAATTTGGAGACACTATATGTATGGCACCAAATGCACTGTGTTCACTGATCATAAAAGTCTTCAGCACATCCTTGATCAGAAAGAGTTGAACACGAGACAATGTCGTTGGCTAGAATTACTAGCAGATTACGATTGTGAGATTCGTTACCATCCTAGAAAGGCAAATGTTGTGGCAGATGCCTTGAGCTGAAAGGAACAAATTAAACCACTCCGATTTAGGTCATTAGTCATGACTATTCACCCAAAGTTACCATCATAAATTCTCGAAGCCTAAATTGAGGCAATCAAAGAAGAAAACATCAAACCTGAGAACTTACGAGGAATGGATAAAGCATTTGAAATACGTCCTGATGGAACTCGTTGTATCAAGAATCGAAGTTGGTTACCACTTTTTGGTAATTTGAGAGACTTGATCATGTATGAATCCCATAAATCGAAGTATTCCATTCACCCGGGTTCTGACAAGATGTATCAGGATCTAAAGAAACTCTATTGGTGGCCTAACATGAAGGCAATCATTGTTGAGTATGTTGGCAAATGTTTAACATGCTCTAGGGTTAAAGCTGAATGTCAGAAGCCATCCGGCTTACTGATACAACCAAAGATTCCCACATGGAAATGGGAAAGAATAACAATGGATTTAGTTACGAAACTTCCCAAAACATCAAGCGGACATGACACAATCTGGGACATTGTCGACCGTCTTACCAAATCCACACATTTCATTCCTACACGAGCAACAGATAGTATGGAAACTCTCACAAGATTGTACATCAAAGAAATAGTCTCCCGACATGGCGTGCCAATATCTATCATCTCGGATCATGACAGTCATTTCACATCCAGATTTTGGCAATCATTGCAGACTGCTTTGGGTACTCAATTA
>BQNB010016332.1:0-26197 GCA_026074375.1 Tanacetum coccineum
GAGCCGGTTGAAGCAATGTTCGTAAAGAACTTCCATCGAGGAGCCTCCGTCCACATACATACGGTGAACCGCGTGTCCTCTAATTTCTACTTCTATGACCAATGGACCTTCTGTTCCCTTATGGTTATGTTTACTTGTTAAAGCATAAACATGAAGTGTTTGAAACTTTCAAAGTGTTTCAAAAGGAAGTAGAAAATCAACTCGGCAAGACCATAAAATCGCTACGTTCTGATCGTGAGGGCGAATATATGAGTCAAGAGTTTTTGGATCATCTCAAGGATCATGGGATTATCGCCCATAGTACTCCTCCTTACACTCCACAACACAATGGTGTGTCGGAAAGGAGAAACATAACCCTACTAGATATGGTTCGATCTATGATGAGTCAAACAACTCTTCCAAAGTCCTTTTGGGATTATGCTCTTGAGACTGCTGCACGCATTCTCAATATGAGTCAAACAGCTACATTGTGTCTCTGCCCCTCAAAGGTCAGAAATATAAAGTAAACCGCATACGATTTATGGTTCATTAATCTTATTACACAAGTTTGCTTTGGTTCCTATTATTTCAATCGAATTGTGATCGCACCAACACTATCTATCTAAATGGATTAGTTTAGTTACATCTTCAACTAATCAGTTGATATAATTTTAGATTATTGACTAAGAATGAAGTGGATCAAATGGATTGAAATTTGTTTAAGATGCATACAACATTTTGAGTCATTATAGTTGCATAAATGTGCTAAAGGCTCAAGTTAGGGAACCTAGAAAGGTAAAATGTTGAGTGTTTTTAAAGCATGTTTTAGTCAACCCAATCATAGAAGCAAAACAAGCATAGTTGCCTCTGCGTTGCTGTGGGGTGGTGTTTCTTTTATTACAGAGGTGAGTGTTTTTTTTTAAAAATTTGTATGGTAAAATTTTAAAGTTTTATAAGTGTGGTTTGCATGTGCTAATTTTTTTAAAATTATGTGGTTAAAGGTTGTTTTTTTTTGTATTTGGGTTCTTTTTAATATAATTTTATAAGATTTGGGTAAATATGTGTTAACCATGATTGCCCGCGCGTTGATGCGGGCCGTTAAAATTTAAAGAGTTAAGTACATTTTTGGTCCTTGTAGTTTGGTGCGTTTTCACTTTTGGTCCAAAAACATAGTTTCGTTTCACTTTTAGTCCAATTCCGTAAATTTGAACTAAAATTTTTGGACTAAAAGTGGAAAGAAACAATGTCTTTTGGACAAAAAGTATAACGAAACTATGTCTTTTGGACTAAAAGTGGAACGAAACTATGTCTTTCGGACCAAAACCAAACCTTTTTTGAATTTTGGACTAAAAGTGAAAAACGCATCAAACCACAAGGACCAAAAATGTACTTAACTCAAATTTTTATTTTTATTTTTGGTTTTTTTTGTATTTTGTGCGGATTTATTTTTCCGGTCTCATGTTTAATATTATTTTTTTATATGGGTTTATGTGTTGGGCGTCATGTCGTGTGTATTTTTTGATCTGAATAAGTCAATACTTTTGTAATTTTTTTTTCTTATTTTGTGCCGAGCAAAAAAAAATTTATTATTATTTTTGTGCAATGGTTTCTTTTTTTATATGAGTTTATGTGTTTGGTCTCATGTCGCAGATTTTTTTGATCTGAATAAATAAGTAATTTTGTAATTTTGTTTCCTATTTTGTGACGAGCAATTTTTTTTTTAAAGTTGCCTAGTTAAAGAAAAAAAAAACCAAAAAAAAAGTGTCAAATGGGTCGGCCCAAAGTAGGAGCCCAATGGGCCGGTTACTGTAGCACCACTGTAGCAAACTATGTCAAAACGTTTTATTCCACACATAGTATATAACGAGGGGGTAATTACCCCGTGCGTTGCCGCGGGAGTTAAGCTTTTTGCACTGTTGTTGTGCAAGTTTCGGTTTGGTAAATATCAATACTGGTCTCATTTTATTCGTGGTCTAGAAGCATTTCTGTCCGTATATTTTTTATTTAAAAATTTTTTGTAAAAAAGTTGCGAATAAAAAAAACTTAAGGGGCCTTTTTTATTATTTTTTTAAAAATTTATGTAAAAAAATCGTAAACAGTTAAAAGTTGAAGATCCGTTTTGTAAATGTTTTTTTTTTTAGTTTGGGCCAAAATTTGGGCTATTTTTTGCCCGGTACTGTAGCACTGCTACAGTGCCACCGACCATTTGTGAAATGTATTATAGAGTAATATATAATATATAATGGGCCAGAGTCTAAAGCACTAGCTATAACCTGATGAACAGACCGAAAATGTAATTTTTTCTTCATAGGGAAATCATGCATATAACCTGATGAACAGACCGAAAATGTAAGAAGACACACATGTTTGGCGAAAAACTTGAAATTCAGCATCAAATATAGTTGACTAATAATCATTTGCCTAAAAGGATAAAATGACACATGGTTGTCATTAATCAGTACGCTCTTCACATTAAATGAAAAAAGTATAGAGCCGAGAATTGTAGGAAAAACGCTTAAGGCCAAACTGTAGTACCTAGCAAACTGCTCCATAAATCTTCATTGGTTAAAAGTTATGTCATTCGGGTTTCCCTTGCGATTGTCATGCTCCTATT
Source organism: Tanacetum coccineum (assembly GCA_026074375.1). Classification (NCBI taxonomy): domain Eukaryota; kingdom Viridiplantae; phylum Streptophyta; class Magnoliopsida; order Asterales; family Asteraceae; genus Tanacetum; species Tanacetum coccineum. The sequence goes on from BQNB010016332.1 coordinate 2,594, forward strand.
GATCCATGTACTTATGAAGAGTTACAAGTTCTTATTGCTGCATTTTCGACAAGTTGTTTTTCTTTTCAATCAACTTCAGAAGTCAAAATTGGGGTTGGGGTCATCATCATCTAATTTTTTAATCTTTCATGAGAGTTATTGCTATTGACTTTTATTGAGCTCAACTTAAGAGTCATTTTCCTTTAACCTGTTTTTCTAGGGAGTAGGTTTTGGGTTTGGGTCAACACAACACGTTTCATCTATATTTAATATAAGAAGTGTTTATCTCTGTCATAATGCAAAGTAACGCTATATTATCAATGAAAAGGAATGGTATTTATAGTATGGTAATAATCATAGTTTGCTTTGTTTCAAGCAATGCCGTTCACTCAGACATCGACTGCCTAAAATCCATTAAAGAAACTCTGGAAGACCCTTATAATGTTTTATCTTCCTGGGCAATCAGCAATGATACTGAAGGTATCCTATGTACTTTTAATGGTGTCGCATGTTGGAACGATGCTGAGAGCAAGGTTCTATTTATCAACATATCAAACATGGGACTTCGAGGACCATTTCCAATGGGCTTAGGAAACTGCACCAGCTTGACAGGTTTAGATCTTTCTAACAACCACCTCACAGGACCCATTCCTTCTAATCTTACAGATGTCATACCATTTGTTACGTCTCTCAATCTCTCCAACAACAACCTATCAGGTCCAATCCCAGCTAGCCTTGGGAATTGCTCTTTTCTTACTGTTTTAAGACTTGATAACAACCACCTAACAGGCCAAATCCCTTTAGAATTGGGTAGACTTAACCGCCTCAAAGAATTTAGTGTTGCTAACAATAGATTAATAGGACAAGTACCCTTTTTCAGCAATTTAGGTGCCTCTCCATCAAGCTACGCAAAAAACCTAGGACTTTGTGGAGGTCCTTTGGATGCCTGCGAGAAAGAGGGTCATGAAGATCTCTTTTTTTCAGGGTTTGAGGTTGGCTTTCCTGCTTCTACTGTCTTGACTTTTTTGCTTATGTTCTGGTGTTTGCCTACACTGTCTATGAGCAACATGACACTGTATCGCATGATCAAGAAAATAAAGGGAAGAAGGAATCGTCTAATTCCAGGAACCCCCTTAATCTTATTTGCAGAGAACTTTAGCAGCGAAGAGAGCAAGGTAACATAGTCTCCCTCTTTTACCTCTATTTTGCAAACATTAGATTGCTAATCAACTTTTAATGGTTGTTAACTTTTTTTTTCACTTTCCATGTCTAAACGGTAAATATGTTTATTAAGAGTCGTAAAAAATTTACATTACTTGTAAATAACTTCAAATATATTTACCCAAAAGATATAATATAATGTAGTTAACATATTTAAATGTGTGTTCGGGTCCGTACTAATACCAAGATAAATACTATATTTAATTATCTGTTTTACACACAGATATCTGCCATGGAAAAGTTTATATGCCGAATGAGTTTGGAGGATCTTAAAATGGCCACCAATAATTTTGACAATAAAAAAGTAATCGGTTACGGAAATATGGGACTCATGTACAAGGCTATGTTTCCAAATGGTTTGATGCTTGCAGTCAAGAGGCTCCATAAATTTGAGAGCTTTGAGAAAGAGTTCTTACTAGAAATCGAAATTTTAGGAAGATTAAGGCACACAAATTTAGTACCATTGCTAAGCTTTTGCTATGAAACGGAAAAGAAATTTCTAGTATACAAATACATGTGTAACGGAACCCTCCATCAATGGCTACATTTTAAGCCACAAGTGGAAGGTAAGAAGATGGGATGGACTTTAAGGTTTAAGATCGCAATAGGGATAGCACGAGGACTTGCATGGCTGCATCACAACAACGTCCTCAGAGTAGCTCATCTCAACATCAGCTCAAAATGCATCTTACTAGATGATAAGTTCGAGCCCAAGATATCAAATTTTGGTAACTCGGATATCTTGATGAACACAAGTGGTATCCCTTCAAGTGTCTGCAATTTTGTGGTTCCTGACTCTGGCCCTAGTCCTTACAAAGAGGATGTTTATAGCTTTGGAATTTTACTGCTTGAGTTAATTACTGATACAGAACCATCTACGTGGATCAACTTTCCAAACCATTATGTGTGCAGTGGGGAGTTAAATGTGATTGATCTATGCTTAATGGGACAGGGATTTACTGACGAAATCAATGAAACACTTAGAGTAGCAGAAAAATGCGTTCAAGCACGCACAGATGGGGCGACAAGCATGCTTCAAGTGTATCAAGCAATGCGAGCCATTGGAATATCCAGAAACGGAATATCTATTGATTCGTGTATAGACGTAGAAGATAATGAGGAAGTTGTGTAGCATCATGCATTCAATTCAAATGCTGTTTGTAATCAACAAGTATTACCTGTATCCACCACAAACACATATGTTATACCTTGTGATTTATCGTTCAACCAAAATTAGCCTAAGTGTTATGTATAAAAAAACTACACACTACAATTCACTGCGATTACATTGTTAAATAAACAAAAACTGAGATTTTTTTTCAAACAGAAAATACAAATTTTAATCTTGATCCTTTCCTCGCCATGATTGTAATCACCATCCACTTTGTTCTATCATCCAACTAGATCTGATTTACGACGTCAGCATTCTGATTGACGTACACAATCAATAGCTAATACGATACATAACCAATTTACTTAATACTCCGTACTCATTTCTACTTGTTAATATTCCATACTAATTTAGTTATTCAATACGGAGTACAATTTACTAGGATTGATCTTAAAAGTAGCAAATTTGTCAGTTTGTGTACAACATAAAAATGGTGTAAGATCGATTTTGGAGAGAGTTGCTGAAGCTACTACTCTGTATATCTTAACCAGAGTAATTTTTCATTATACCTTATCATTTATGGGTCAAAATGGGTAAAAATTTGAAGGTGATGGGTTTAGATGGGTCTAAATGGGTGTTTGATACAACCGTATAACAATAAACTAACGGGTCTAGGCGAGACTAACGGATAAAAAAAATGAACACCTCATTTCATATTTTTTCGATTTTCACTCGAATAAAAAATTTGTGAAAACCCTACGGGTCCACCCGACTCGAGACCGCTTTTCTTAACGAGACCGTTTTAGACCGTACTCTAAATGACGCTCATCTAGACCCGGACCATTTATACTTACACCCGTCTAGACATGTGATCAACCCCACATTTATCAGTTTCTAATCATGAACAGGTCAAGGGTAGATTTAGAGACATCGTTTACAACTTTGTAACACTTGGACAAGTCAATATTGTGGATTGGTGTCACCGTCTTCAACCTGAAAGCTTCATGGACTTCTTTGTAGCCTTCCCTTTATCCAATATTTCTTGGAAGTGGGTCCCACAGAAGAGTTATGGAGTTATGGTCTATAAATTTATATAGCCATATTCACTACATCATCAGGTAAAACCTGCAGATTAAAGATGAACAAAAGTAGTTTTCATATTCCGTGCTTGCTGATGCTAATCATACTAGCTCAATTTACTACAAGTCAAGGTGTCGAGTCAGACATCAGTTGCCTAAGATTCATCAAAGAATCATTGGAAGACCCTTTGCAAAGTCTTTCAACTTGGAATTTTAACAACAAATCTAAAGGTTTTATCTGTGGCTTTACCAGTGTTGAATGCTGGAAAACGTTTCTGCGTAAATAGGGTATCTCGACATATCCAGCTACCATACATGAAACTTCGCTTTCCACATAGGACACTTCTTGGGCGTAAGAAACTGCACCCAGCATGCTAGGAATTAGACCTTTCAGGCAAATACCTCCTCGGGATCAACCCTCTAATAATCTAGCTGAGTTTTACCATATATCTGCTGGTGCAGTTGGCCAGCCAAGTTCTCTTAAATTGCTTGGGAGGGTTTGTTATTTGGGTTTCGAGTTCGCATGAGACAATGGAAAATCAAGTTTTCCTCCTTAGTGCGAACGAAGCCGATTGGGAGTCTAGCGGGTCTTCCCTAGTGGTTCGGGTCCGGGGCCTGCCGCGTTATGGATGGTATAAATCGGTGGGTGGATTTCAGTCGAGATTGAGTGCAGTTCTAAAAAAAAAAAATATTGTTTGGATCTCTCAAACAACTATGTTATAAAGAAGCAAAAGATAATCAATCAAACAACACCATATGACATTTATGAAGGATTAATGAAAATAACCTTACTAGATTAAAACATGATTCAAAGTAGTTACATGGGTTTTGAAACCACTAAAAATGGCCTACATAGCTGCTAGAAATGATAGGGTTCGTCTCCCTAAGTTTTATAAAAATAAAATAAAAATCAAAAAGTTTTTACACACTTAAAACCCTACCTAAAAACGGTTTTATATTTATAGAGATATCGATGCGACGGCGTCGCTTAGAAATCCTGACGCCGTCGCCACGTAAATGATTATAGATCCTCTTTAAGTCGGCCACGTCCTGACGCCGTCGCGAAATTCCTGACGCTGTCACTATATAGATCACGACGGCCTCGCTTTATGCCTGCGACGCCGTCTCCAGCCACTGTATGCATAAATCTTCAAGATATTTGGTATAGGTCTGTAATCTTGTCCGTTTCTTCTCCAAATGAGCCCAAGTCACGTGTATTTCCTCTAAAAGTCATCCAAGTGCTAAAAACCTGAAAACAGACGATTAACACAAGTTAATTAGGACATTTTTGCTATGTTTTATGGGGTTAAATTGGTCCCCAAATAGGTCTGTATAAATGACACCTCATCAATTTTTGAAATTATAAACGGACTAATACTTAAAGAGAAACTTGTTTTATTTAAACTAACGATTCTTGCGAGTTTATGTGTCAAACGGGTGTGGTTATCTATAATGTTGCACTTAGAAACATGACTTCCCACAACGAACTTACTCGAATCTTGGTTTAAATTTGTCTGATTAAATTACACACATAATTATTATTCCTTGTGACATGCTATGTGTTATGTGTAAAAATCGTTTTTTGATATAGTAATCGGACATCTAAATATGAAACTTGTTTTTATTATCAATTAATTAGATTTTTGAAGTCTTATGTGTCAACTGGGTTCGGCTTACATCCGATAATCATGGCCTATAAGGTTTCCCACGATGAGACTTAAAAATATAAATCAACTTATAATCCGATTAAAATTTTAAAGTTTTTATGCTTTTATCATATGATGAATCGCTATTGACCATGTCTTTAGTGGACTTCTATGGTTAAATTGATCTTTAATCTTTTCCCGCGCCACTACATGCTTCGGCATATAAGGAAATTATTGGAAGAACTTGTGTCTTCGGACACATGCAGAAGTACAATATAGGGTTTGATCAATTTGTAATGTTTCCCGCGATATTAGCAGGCCTAAAAACATAAAAAGTTATTAAAATTGTTTTTCATAACTTGTGTTACTAAGTGATTGACTATGCTTCTGTGTAAACCATTTTTTTACACTTGTTTTTCATTAACTATGTGTATACCCTATGTGAAATTTTAAGTTATGCCAACCAAATATAACGAACCACGTGCATTTGGTTTAACGTCTCTGGTCAGACCTCAGGGTCTCTCCAACCCATGGCGAATTTTTTTATAGGTCAGATCTATGTCAATTTTCGCACGTTCTTTTTTGGTGGACTTAAATCAAGTTACCTGGTCAGACCTCAGACTCGAGGCACAAGATGAGACAAAATATGTACATCGCATTACTATATGATTTACTAAAGTCATGTGTCTCATAAAACTAAGAGTTGCATTTCAATGCAATTAACGCACGGCCAATCTTAACCTCTTGCCTACTTTTTTACACGTGGTCAGACCTCCGATAATAATTAAGAGGTCAAGTTCGAATCTTAGTCTTATTAGTGTTATTATTTGGGTTGTTAATTCGTTTAAGAATTTAATTATAGAATATACTAAAATTGACCCTTCTATGTTCTGATCACTTGTGTTATTGCAACATAATTTCGTAACGAAAGTTTGTTTTTTATAAAGACAAACATAATTATCTTTTGCCTGTTATGAAAGTGTGAGACTTACTCTATCTTTCTCCTTGCTTGAAAAACTAAGATAGGATTACAATTTGAAATTTTTTCATTATATTTTATCTCACTTTATATAATCTATTACCTTGTCTGGTTTTGAAATAATTGAATGTACAATTATTTTGTGTAACTAGAAAACATTTTGTCTATAGCTACCAAAATAATAACATCTTGCACTTGTCAAGACGATGTATGAGTTTTAAATGTTAATAAGAGGAATTCTCAATAAACGCAAGAAATGCAGTAAGGAAAATTACTAGCGGGCGAGAATGTCTCTAGGATATTTTTTTTTCTTGGACTCATTTCATTCCTTATAGTGTTAAACACCCTTGTGGCTAGGCAGATCGATAAAAGAGGAATTGCATGCTAAATGTTCAAGTTAATGAAAGCATGGATGGCTAGACCCTCATATACATAAGTAGAACTTCATATACTGTGTTCAATACCTAAGTACATTGCTACATGTAGGCATTCTAAGAGAGTAGGAAAGTAAATAAATCGCTATTTGCTTTCTACTTGTGATGTAACACTTACAATGTTGACAAATCTAGTGGGAGGTTTGCGTTTTATTATTGAAAATACATTCAAGTAATGTTGTCAAATTTAGTGGGAGCTATAAGATTTATTCCTTGTTAGTTGCCCATATTATTTCTAGTTTGTTTTGAAATAATTCATTAGTTTCTGAATATGAACTACCGTAGTTTTAAGGAAAATTGCATTTTATTTTTAAAGATAACATGTTGCCTTTTTGACGTTGCTTTTCGAAACGTTATCTATAGAATAATAATTCACAATTTCTTATTAAATGTTATGATTCGAAATCTACTTTTAATATCTATGACACTATAACATTATTCATACAATCGAGCGCTTGTCGTATTGTTTGTCTACATTAAATAATGTTGTGCCATACACAAGTAGGAGAAATCTTAAGTGTGTGTAAGGAACAACATATAACAATATGATTATTGGTTTCTCTTGACCGCAAGGTAAGAAAGCTAATAATTCTACTAGGACTTAAACACACAAGATGTTTGTTGCCCTATTACATTTAAATGTCAAGATATAATGTAAAGCTACTTCAACATTTTGACTACATGCTTTAGTCAATATAATTATGGTTAATTATATAATCATAATTATGAAGTATGAAATTAACTTGAAATTACTATTGAACTCAAGAGTTTGCGTTCATAACTACTTTAGTTACTATAATTATGTTTTCTGGTTAAGACATAGATATAAAGTCCTTGAATTTTTCAATGACTCATAACATAAAGTAAGTAGTAAAATTGTTGTGTTTTTGTTGTTAACACATAAACATGATGTCCTTGAATTATTCAAAGACGTGTAACGTATACTTGACAAGTTCTGCTTTCTTGAAACACATGAACATAGAGTCTATTGGTATATGCAAGAAATATATGTTATAGCATACACTTGGTTTTATAATACTTTGTATTCAATATGGCTCGACCTTATTGGTAAGTATTTGACCTAAAGAGAATTAAGTTACATAAGGAATTATGATGTAGTCTCACAATTCCAATACTTATAAAACATCACATCATTATGGTATGTCTAATATGTTGAAACAAATTATATTCACATTGTTTGATTTCTGATAACTTTAATTGCTATACCTCTAAAATCTATCAAGGTTATAAAATTTGAGTTGTCATGGTTCACTAATCTAGTTCAACTAGAAGGTATTCATGGACTGTCCTATTTTGGGATTGGGATGAAATACATTATGTTCTTGGATTAATGTTTTAAAATTTGTTAATATCTTATGAAGCATATTATTAACAAGATAGATATGAGAACTATAAAATGTATTTTGTTGTCCCAATTAAGAATAATCTATTGTTTCTTAATACTTGGATTTAGGAGTTTCTCTCTACTTACAAAAGTAAGTGGGAGCATCTATAGATCTTGAAGTTATTCAAGAACAAAATACACAACCTTCTTAATACACTTGCTGGTGTCTTACTAAGGTTAAACATGTAAATGTCGAACCAAGGTATAATGTAACTCTCATTCATAAATCCGCAAGGATACCTCATCAATGAAGTGATATTTTAATATCAATGCTGAGAAATATAAGTTAGAGGGTCATAGTTAACTGCTAACTAATATGATGAATTATCAAATATTAAATCTGGATAAACTGTTTGAAACTTATGTATGATAAGATGCAGTCCTTAAAAGAAACATCAATGTTTATAAGCTTGATTGATCTTTCACCAAACATAAAAATTGTAAGGTGTAATTCTTTTTCTAGCTTCTTGCTAGTTGGTTTTATAATAGTTGCCGTTCTAAAAAAAGTATGAGTTTTTTTGAAGAAAGGCTCGTAAGGACTGTATGCATATTAATGCCTGACTGATGATAAAAGTTTTAATCTTACTCAAGCAATTGACTGTTTAAATCTTCCTTTCTACACACATTAATTATATAAAGATAATTAATTGTCATACATGTTTCCTTGAATATGGAATATGGCAATTAAGTTTTATAACTCTTTATTTTATGATTACTTGTGCATGGACGGTGTGTAATCGAAAAAGGTTAAGAGTTCAAAATAATCTTTATAAAGCATACAAGATAAAAGAATCCAAATGTTGATTAGATCATGCATCTAGGAGGTGAAATCTTAAGTTTAATTACAATATAATTTTTGATTTAATTTAAGTTATACTCCTGAGTACACCTGACATCAAGTGAGAGCACTATGTTTTTCCTTAAAATTCATATGTTGTGTAACAAATTGAAAGTATCATTTCATCAAAGCTAGATGTTAATCCTTGAGATTAGAATGAAACTTCACTTGGGAATTTAGGAAATAAAACAAACAACCTTGGAATAAATGTTTATTGAAATAAACATAGCTGGTTGGTTTAAGTCCATACACAATGCAATAAATCATTTGAAGCAAGTCTTAAATGGTATATTTCACTTGAGATAATTTATTACATGAATGAAAACCTTGTGTTGTTAACTAAGGATTCATCATATATATATTATATTATGTATGAGACTGGTTGTTACTTTTGCACAAGAGCAAGATGAGCTGACAACAACAATATCTAATTGAGAGTGATTTAGATGACTGTTAAACAAACGGTTTAAAATTATTATAAGGCATGGAGTTGTTTGTGTACAATGATGCCATAGAGATAAACAATACAACATAATTGTAGGTTTTGGGTCGATAAAAAATTAGGGTCGACAATGTACGACCCTTAATTTCGTCTATGGGGACAACATTTATTCTACTTTTGCTGGGTTTGTCAACAAAAATCCCTTTTTTGTTCGAAATTTAGGGTCGACATTGTCGACCCTATATTTTTCAATCACTTTATGCTTTTTTAATATATAAAATGCATTTAAAATTATATATAAGTATGTAAAATAATTTTTAAAAAAAATTAGGGTCGACAATAAGGTTTATTTGAAAATAAATTGGGTCGACTATTGTAGACCCAAATAACATGCATAGAATGTTCGACCCTAAAGTTTTTACATGGAGTTTTTATTTTTTAATATATTAAAATGCATTTAAAATTATTATAAATTTATTAAAACAAATTTAAAAGATTTTCTAGTCGACACATGTCGCCTAAATTTCATTTTAAAAAAAATACTAAAATCTTAACAATACTTTTTTATAATTTCAGAAATGATATTTTTTAATGATTATATATTTTATAAAAAATTCATTTTATATAATATTAATATGAAAACGAGGACACCGGACCGACCGGCCGGAATCGAACCATTTTTATAAACTATTTTTAAAAAGGTTTTAGGTGGTATAAGGTGTTATACAAAAATTTCAAAATACATTTGTTATAAATTCAAAAATGATATAATTTTACCAATTGCAATTCAAAAATCTATTTAAAATACCTTTATATATTTTACAAACACTACTAGGAAAAAAGTGTGTAAAATGTTTTTTTATACTATTTATTTTATCATTTATTAGTTTGTTAATTTGATAAATTTAATTCAAAGTTAACTGAATTGAATTATAGTTAAAACCATAATAAATAATCAAAATACACGGATTGATTCCTATCGATTTAACTTTATTATTTTATAACTATTAAATTACATTTGAAATCGATAATACACCTCAAACATTTTATTAAAGCATATGAATTACATTTCAAATACTTAAATGATTTATCTTAATGAAAAAATACTCAAACCAAGTTGTCCATGTATTATAGGCTCGTGAAAGTATTGCAGCATGGACTCAATTGTGTGTTTCTCGGGATGCTTTCCATCTTAGTTGCTCCCTTTAGTATCTTTATCTTTGCCTCCTAGTATCTTTTTCTTTTCAGCAAGATACTTACAATTTGGCCTATGCCTTTCCGAAGAGATTTGTGCAGATCTGTAAAGTTCAAGGGAGAATAACTTGGACGAGTTTTGAAGTTCCCGGATAAGAACTTAGAGGTGTTGACGATCCAGAAGAAGAAACTTATATGGAGGCTGAGGTCATCCAATACATAAAGTAGCCACATCCTCTATCTTGAGTTCCTGGCTGTTACGTAGTAAGGAAATCATAAGAAAAGTCATTTTGACAAGCAAATTATTTTATATTACATAAATAATTATGTTTGATGTTACTGGTTGAACAAGGGGACTTGCGTGTAGTATTGTTTACTTAACTGTAAGGTTTGAGTGACTGTTCGATCACCACATCGACCTCTTTAACACGTGCACTTAAAAGTTTGTCTTATCGCTCCATTGGTGGCAATGATCGAGGAGGTGGTGAAGGTTGGTGGTGGTTGTGAGGATAAGAGTGTGTGTGATTGGAAGGATAAAGATATTATCTGCTTTTATGGTTAAGAGAGTGCTTGGCGGGAGTAAGTATTTGGCGGAGTTTTTGGGGGATTTCTTGGCTGTTAAGGATACCTAATGGCTTTAAATATTGAAACTCTAATATGTTATATGGGGTGTGTTGTAAATGCAAAGAAAGAATGGGTCAGGTTGGGTTTGTTTGGTGTAGATGATCATAGAAACAGAAAAGTAACTAATCATACCGTTGAAACGTCTAATGTTCATACTCATATATATCGACTCTTTCGTTGAACGTCTAATGTAAAAAACACGACATACCATATCGACTCATGTTGAACGTCTACGTATTATAACCCTAACATTCGATTCATTCGTTGAACGTTCAAACGTATAACCAATAACATATCGACTAAGTCGTTGAAAGTCTAATTCTAACCATACCATATCGACTCGTCCGTTTTGAACGATCTAATGTTCAATCATACCATATCGACTCATCCTGTTGAACCGTCTAACGTAATAACCCATAATTATCGACTCGTTAGGTTTGAACGTCTAATGTATACCATAACATCGTCGACTCGTCGTTGAACGTCTATTGTATAACCATACCATATCGACTCTTCCGATGAACGATCTTAATGTTCAAACACTAACATCTCGACACATCAGTTCTTGATGTTCTTAATGTACCAACTCATTACCATTATTCCGGACTCATCCGTATTGAAGTCTCAACGTACATCCATATCATATCGACCTTCCGTTTGAAACGTCTAAGGTACAACCATACCCATATCGACTCATCGTTGTACCTCTTACGTATAACCATAACAGTTCGGAATCGTCTCTCCGTTGAACTCTAATTACAAAAATTCCATATGACTCCTCGTTGAACGTCTATCGTATAAAACAATAACATCTCGGACTCGTCGTTGAATCGGTCTAATGTATAACTATAAACATCTCGACTCGTCAGTTTGAACGTCTAACTGTACAACATACCATATCGACTCTTCGTTTTTGATAAAGTTAATGTTATAACCATACACATCTTGACTCATCCGTTTGAACGTTTAATGTATAACCATAACATCGCGACTCATTCGTGATCGTCATAATGGTTATAACCATACACAATCTCGACTCGTTTCGGTTTGAACGTCTAATCGTACAAACCTTTCCATATAGACTCTTCCGTTGAAACCTCTAATTCGTATAAACCCTTACTTCTCGACTCATCCGATTGAAAGTCAACGTTTTACCCTAACTGATCGACTCATCGTTGAGCATCGAATGCTACAACCATACCATATCGACTCGTCCGTTGACGGTTTAATGCTTACAATCTTACCATATGATCATCCGTTTTTGAACGATTCTTCGTATAACCATAACATATCGACTCGTCCCGTTTATTGAACGTCTATGTATAAACCATACATCTCGACCTCGTGTGTTGAACGTCTAATGTACAACCATTACATCTCGGTATCTTCGTTTGTATGTCTAATGTATAACCATAAACATCTCACTGGGCTCCGTGACGTTCTAATAGGTTAACAATAACATATTGATCAGTCCGGATTGAACGTCTAATGTATAACCAATAACATCTCGACTCGTCCGTTGAACGTCTATGTATAACCTTAAAATATCGACTCGTCCAGTTGAACGTGTCTAATGTACAACCGATTACCATATTCGACTCATCCTGTTGACCGACCCGTCCGAAACGAACCAATTTATATTTTGTATAAAAAGTTATATATTTTATAAAAATGTTTATTATTTATTTTATAAAAAATCATTTTATTCAATAAATTATATACGAAACGAGGAACCGGAACCGACCCAGGCCGCGCGAGAAAAAAACAATTTATATTTTTTAAAAAAGTTATATATTTATAAAAAAGTTATTTATTTTATAAAAAAGTTATTCTTTATTTTATAAATTCTTATTTATATAATAATTATATACGAACTAGGAAACGGAAGGACCCTAGGCCGAAACCGAAACACAATTTATATTTTTTTTTATAAAAAAGTTTTTTTTTTATTAAAAAGTATATTATATATTTTATAAAAAATTCCATTTTATACAATAATTCATATTCGAAACGAGGGAACCGGACCGCCCCGGCCGAAACGAACCAATTTATATTTTTTATTAAAAAGTTATTTATTTTATAAAAAGTTATTATTATTTTATAAAAATCATTTCATATACTATTTATATACGTACGAGGAAACGGGATCACGAACCCGGCGAAACGAACCAATTTAATTTTTATAATACAGTTATTATATTGTTATAAAAAAGTTTAATCATATTTTATAAAAAATTATTTTATGTAATAATTTATATACGTACGAGGAACGGACCGAATCCTGGCGAAACGAAACCCAATTTTATTTTTCATAATAAAAAGTTATATATTTTAATAAAAACTTTTTATGTAAAGAGTTTAGGGTCGACATTGTCGGGCCCCAAAAATTACACAAATGGTCGACCTTAAATTTGCCCCCTCAATTTATGAAAATTTCCACCAAATTTAAACACCCGCAATTTCACCAACTTTCACCATTATTCAACAAAAAATTTTAGGGTCGCACTTAAGAGCGATTGCCGATGAGAGTCCCGTGGGGAGACAGAACCCAAGATGAGTGAATGAGTTGATTGACTGGTTGTGTCCCTCAGAATCGGGTGTCGAGATAGCGTGCAGAATGCTGCTACGAGCAAAAGAACTGATATTATCCCATGAGGGAAAAAAAATCGTACGCGCAAGGGGGTAATGATTATGTTAAGGACTCTTTACTAATTTTTTGTGATATTTTAAAGGTGTTTATATTGTTTATTTATATCTCGATATTTAATTTATTTGATATTGTATAGAAATCGAGAAAGGGCATTACGAGGACCTCATTGAGACGTGGAGGAAAGGGGGACACTCATAGTAAGGAAGAGGCGATTTAATTAAAACCGAATAAAACAAAGCGTAGCTACGTAAGTAAATTAACTCGTTACATTCTTTAATAACTTATTTTATTTGTTTTTCTACTTTTTTTCTTTCTTTTTCGTTTTATTTCACAGGGTTGGATATGAAGGCCATGCAAGAAATGATTTAAAGCCTGGCATGATCGTTTCAAAGATCGATCAAGAATATTTTGTTTTCCATTCTTTCTCATATACGACAAACTTTTGCAACTTACTAATGTATCTTTATATTAAATTGATACTTATTTTAATTGAAAATAGATGAAATAGTCGTTCGACGATTCGAACAACGCCAGCAATAGTCGGGGCATGGGCAGTAAAGTTACCGGGACCTACAGTGGTGGCTCTATTCTCGAGGCAGCAAATCGTGCATATGAAGATGTTATGACTCGGGATCAGATGACTCAGATTCTCTGGCAACAAGAGCAAGAGAAAGAGTTGTACAAGAAGCAAGCTGAGGAGGCGCGAGGCAAGGGCTTATTTTAGTTCGGTTAAAGGCTGAGCGGGGAACAAAGGGTAATGTGGCGGTACCAAATACTGAGTCGATTTTTGGAGCCATAGGTCAGTTTTTTATGCCCACTACAACTCACAACATAGTGCTCAGTTCCAGTTACCCCTCCTGCTTTTGTCTTGTACCCCACCCTCCACCAGTCCTCCTACTATGCACCAACCATCCCCTAATTGGGCATCATTTACTCCAACTCCCTTTTCCTATAATCAACCACTCCACCGCCTAACCCCGGCATTTCCTTCATTCCCGCGTCTCCAATAATAACTTCAACAACTGCTACTCTTTCTGTTCTCAACTCCACTCATTGTATCCCTTAGTTTAATTCTCAAGGCCCAACGATCCACACTACCCTTCTTACGAATCCCCATATGAACGATTCGCAGAGCTGTGACCATTTGCTAAGATTTGGCTGTGAAAACGCCATTAACAGTGCTCATCAAGGGTAGGAGGAGGAGGCGGCGTGAACATCGGGTGTTACTGACTATTAGGAGGGGAGGTGGTAGGCGTTTTTAGGTAGTATCTTAGTATGTGTAATTACTTTTAGGACTTGTTACCATTTGTGAAACATGGATTTAGTATTTTTTCGTGCTGGTGAATTTTGTTGATATGGTAATTTTCATTCGTATTGTGGATTTGTGGTATGTGTATCGGTTTAGTGATTTGTTTTGATCGTGTTGTGGATTTGCCGAATCTGGATTTTTGAAATGATAGATTTTTTACGGAAAAATCTGGAAAACTGGAAACTGCGTCCAGTTTTTTTTTGCCTAGGCACACTTTAGGAGGTCAACAATGTCGACCTAAAGTGGGTGAATACCTACGTGGAATACAACTATGTATATTTAATAAATTTCAAGATTAGGAGTCGACTTGTCGATCCCAAAATTAAAAGGGGAAATGTCGACCCTAAAAATTAATATTAATTTGTTTTTATATTAAAGACGATTTTTAATAAATAAATATTGTTTAGGGTCAACTATTGTCGACCCCAAAATTAATGGGAATGTCGACACTAAAATGATTAATATTAATTTGTTCTTATATTAAACGATTTTAATAAATAAAAAGTTTAGGGGCGACAATGTCGACCCAAAGTTTCAAAAGGCATTGTCGACCTAAAATTAGTCAAATTAATTTGGGTGAATATGTGGTCCCCACTGTCTGACCCAAATTCAAAAATTAATATGTCGACCTAAAAAATTTGGTCGAGAAATTTGGATCGATGTAGAACTTAGGGTCGAAATTGTCGACCCTAAGCACTTTGGGTCGACACTCTTTGTAACTTAGGGTCGAGAATGTCGACCCTAGACCCTTATTTTGTTGTAGTGAATCCTAGTTAAAGTAGGATTTCATCATTTATGGTAAATCTCCTAACTAGATATGATCAGATAAGAGCATTATTGCAATACACATTAAAGAATGTGAATACTTTACATTTTAAGAAACTGTAACGATGAGTGCCTCAGATAGGTATGTTGATGACTTCAAAATACCACCTAAAAGTACTGTGATATTTTCATACTATGACAGTTGCAATAGTATGCAAATGTACAATACGGCACTCATCATATCATTCAAATCCCTCACAATATGTGAATTTGAAACAAGTATTTGAAAAGTTTACTCATATGACTATTTAGCTTTCTTGCATAGAAAGAGTTGAGAATGTTGGAAACATTAGATTTCAACTTACTAATTAGTCGTATACATATCTGTTTTTAGTATTTGGATAATGGAACTCAAAGCAGTTGTATTAAAATAATGAATTGACATACCTGGTATGATCGTTTTCATTTATACTATTGTGTTCTATATTTGCATGTTTAATCCATGAATAATTTTATTATTCTAAATACGTCCATTGTCGGTTAACAATATGAGAATATTGTTACATAAGGCAAATATGAGTGTTGGTTGTATTATTTGAATATATGGATTGTTCCCGTCAAACTCATATGTAATTCATAAGGGATGCATATTGGACACCCCAACCTTCGAATATTTACTTTTGGATCCTTGTTATGAGTAAAATATCAAAAATGGTTAAATAAATCATCCTTAGACTTGAGTTGCAAGCTAGTTCTGTATGTGTGGATATCACTTTTTGATTATAAATCAAACGCTATCCTGAAAAAGGTAGTCATAAAGGCTATTCTTGGAAGTGATATGAAGCAGCATCCACAACACTTGTAGTCAATAAAGAATTTGTTCCTCTAATTGTCTAATTGCAGTATGATACCATTGGCGCCTCTCCAGAATTAATCAGATAATTGTATGGTCGTACCCAAAGGGTAATTCAAGATGATTCTTAATTACATTTGGTATATCTGAATTAACTTCTTTTACGATAACATAAATAGTCCGCTCCTCAACTTATGGAATGTGTTAGGAGTCCATATACATAGTTTAACGGTATCTGTAACAAAGGGATGATGATAGCAAGTAATACATAACCATTGTGCTGAGAGTTTTTTCTTGAAACAACATCTTAAGTATTTCTAGTTTATGGCAATGCGAGTGTTGCTAGACGTTTCTATTGCTGGTATAAATGGAGTATGCTACTCCTACTCCCAAGTGGGAGCTGTTGGAGAGTGAGAGTCGGATACGCATGTTATACGACCAAAAATACGTGAGCCTTTTGGGGGCACATACGTTAAGACACGAAGAGTACGTTTATTAAACGTTTAATATATATTTACTTATTATTAAAGGTTTAATATGATTCACGTTATAGTTTTAAATAACCGTTGGTTACCGTTATATTTTATAACTAACTTAACGAATATTAAACATGAACCGAAGGGACTAAAATTGTCAAAACCCATGTCCTAATGAGGTCGGCCCCTAAGGTGTTTCTAGAAGTTTTTTGGGGTCAATTTTATATTTAAGGAAAAGATATTGTGATAATGAGAGAATTAGACGTTTCCTACCTAGTTTATCTAGATCTAGGGTTTGGTGCATATATAAACACCCACCCCTATCCTCATAATTCATTCATTCACAACACAAAACACCTACAATATTTGGTGCTATCTTTTTCTAAATATTCAACCGAATTTCTCCCTCTTAGGGATTTTTGGTTCTTCTCTTTTCCCCACCTTGGTTTTCGATTAAACCCTAAAGGGTTTTTCGGTGATCTTTGTTCTCCTCTAGTTCGACAACAATAAACCCTAACCTAGGGTTTTCGGTGGTGTTTGGTTCTCCTTTAGTCGACAACAACAAAACCTCAAATTAGGTTTTTTGGTTCTTGATTTTCACCTTCAACCGAATTCGGTAAAACCCTAATTAGGGTTTCCTGATTTTCGGTTCTACATACAAGGGTTGTTTGGTTTTCGGTTCAAGTAAAAGAAGCATACACTATTGGTGTTTGGAGCTCGTGAAGTTATATGGCACGCTCGCTCTGTGTGCTCCGCGTATGACTGTTGCGTGAGCGGGAGATTGTTGAGAGTCTACTGATCCTCGAGAATATAAAGCTAGTAGTGCGGATCTCAATCGCGCATAAAACTTGTCAGTGTGTTCGACTCTCCGTCCACTTAAAGATCAGATTCTCGTTTAATGACTGATTTGTCATATATTCTATACTACTCCCGATTTAGAGAGTTGTGTAAACTTTATAGTCGTCTAATAGAGATCGCGCGAGAGACCGCGCTAATGTATTAGTCGTCCTGAACATCCAATAGAGTGAGAGTCCATCTGCTGAAAAGCTGAACTCCCTCACGTGTACCCCCACAGTATCTCTCCGCGGTCTGCTCGCGCTTACTCGTGTTCTCGCGTAAATCCGTCACCACTTTCTCACTACTCTCTTAGTGCGTCTTGTAATACGTCCCAGTATAGGCTGCAGACTCAATAAGGGGCTACTCGTAGAAGTCAGTAAGCTCCGGGGTTGAGGCTCATACCTTCATGAAGTTATTGTTAGGGGTAGGAAAACGAGCGAGCCTGAGCACCAGCCTTGCCTTGAGCTCGAGCTGGCTAGTTTAGTTTTACAAAGTCCCGAGCACGAACTCGACTCGTATTCGTGGCCTTATTATTTAAGTCGAGCTCGTGCGCGTGGTATGTTAGACTGGCTCGGCTCGGCTCGAGCTCGGTTCGTTTATAGGATATGACATTGTAAAATTAAGCTTCGCTCGAGCTCGGCTGTAAATATCTAATCTAGGCGCATTAATAAGCTGTTATTGAGCTCGGTTAATAAGTCGTCGTATTAAAAAACATTAGGCTCGTTTAGTCGCGAACCCAAACGAGATTGTTCTTAATGCTCAGGGCTCGAGCTCGTTTATAATAAATGAGCTGCAACTTAGGCTCGAGCTCGCTTAGGCTCGGCTCGTTCGAATTTTTTACCGATCCGATCTCGAGCTTTTCACGAGCAGCTCGGCTCGTTTTCACCCCTAGTTATTACTATTGACTTTAATTGAGATCAACATAAAAGTCATTTTCCTTTAACCTGTTTTTCTAGGGAGTGAGTCCCACAAGTGAGTAGACTTTGGGTCAACGTAATACGTTTCATCTTTATTTAACACTGAAACTGTTTCATTCCGTCGTAATGCAAAGTAACGCTATGTTCGTAATGAAAAGAAGCGGTATTTCTAGTATGCACTTGGGCATGCTAATCATTCTAGTTTGCTTTCTTTCAAGCAACGCCGTTCAGTCAGACATCGATTGCCTTAAATCCATCAAAGAAACTCTGGAAGACCCTGAGATTCTTTTATCCTTCCTGGGATTTCAGCAATTAATACTGAAGTTTATATGTAAGAGATTTAGTGGTGTGAATGTTGGACCCTGAAGAGAGCAAGGTTTTGAATATTATCCTATCTGACATTGGGATTTAGAGGACCATTTCATGGGCTTAGGAATTGGTACCAGCCTGACAGGGATTGGAATCTTTCAAGCAACACCTCACAAGGCCACATTTCCTTCTAATATCGAGATATTTTACATAGTGATCTCTGGATCTCTCCAATAATAATCTCGCCAGGTCCATATTTCCACTAGCATTATTCAACTGCAGAAACATTAATCTCTGCGGCTTAATAAACAACCGCTTTACGGCCAAATCCTCCAGAAATGGGTGGCCGTTTGTTCGCATCAAGAATTTAATGTCGCTAACAATTGATTGTCAGGGACCTTACCCATATTTTTCCGGTAACCAACTTCCCTGAAAGAAGCTATGCATGCAACTAAAACCTTTGTGGAGATCGTTGACCTTCATGCATTAATGATAACTTTTTTATGATCCACTGTTTTTTTCAGGGTTTATAACTGGAAAGTTTTATTTTACATTCTTTAGTGTCTTGTTTATGTTCTCGTGTTCGCCTAGACTGTGTATGAGCAACATGAGAGATTTTCTTATTTTGATCAAGAAAATAAAGAAACGGAATTATCAACTAATTTCAGGAATTCCCCAAACCCTACATGCAGAGGAAATTAACAGCGAAGAAAGGAAGGTAAAATTCTCTCTTTTAAAATATTACTGTAGATAAATAATGTGACACGCATTTAGGGGTATGGAAAGTGTTAGAGATAGAAAGTCGATGTCGCACTGATGTGGTGAAGTCGTTTGAATGTCTGAAAACTAATGTGAGTGTTTGTTTAATGACACACAGGTCACCGCCATGGAGAAGTTTATATGCCGAATGCGTCTGGCAGAACTTGAAATGGCCACAAATAATTTTGAAAATAAAAAAGTAATCGGCTACGGAAACATGGGGCTCATGTACAAGGCTATGTTTCCAAACGGTTTGCTGCTTGCGGTTAAGAGGCTGCATAAATTCGAGAGCTTTGAGAAAGAATTCTTACTAGAAATCGAAATTTTAGGAAGATTAAGGCACACAAATTTAGTACCATTGCTAAGCTTTTGCTATGAAAGGGAAAAGAAATTTCTAGTATACAAATACATGTGTAACGGAACCCTCCATCAATGGCTAAACGTTAATCCACTGGTTGGAGCGGTTAAGATGATTGGATGGCACTTTAAGGGTAAGATCGCAATAGGGATAGCACGAGGACTTGCATGGCTGCATCACAACAACGTCCTCAGAGTAGCGCATCTCAAAATCAGCTCAAAATGCATCTTACTAGATGAGAAGTTTGAGCCCAAGATATCAAATTTTGGTAACTCGGATATCTTGATGAACACAAGTGGTATCCCTTCAAGTATCTGCAATTTTGTGGTTCCTGACTCTGGTCCTAGTCCTTATAAAGAGGATGTTTATAGCTTCGGAATTTTGCTGCTTGAGTTAATTACTGATACAGAACCGTCTACGTGGATCAACTTTCCAACCCAATATGTGCGCGGTGGGGAGTTAAATGTGATTGATGTATGCTTAATAGGACAGGGATTTAATGAGGAAATCAATGAAACACTTCGAATAGCAGAAAAATGCATTCAAGCACGCACAGATGGGGCGACAAGCATGCTTCAAGTGTATCAGCAATCGGAGCAATTGGAATATCCAGGAAACTGGAATTTTATTGATTCGTGTTTGGAGTAGAGTTAATGAGGAGAGTTTTGTGTACGATCAAGCACTCAAATTCATTGCTTTTTGTAATCAGTAAGTATAAAACTTACTGGATTGATTTCAACCATACGACACGTTTATTTTCTTGTAGATTATCTTAACCAAAATTAGCCTATCTGTTATGTATAAAAAAACTACACACTACAATTCACTGCGGTTACATTGTTAAATAAACAAAAACTGAGATTTTTTCAAACAGAAAATACAAATTTTAATGTTTTCAGACATACCTTTTTTCGCGATGATTGTAATCACCATCCACTTTGTTCTATCGTCCAACTGGATCTGATTTACGACGTCAGCGTTCTGATTGACATACATAATCAATAGCTAATACGAGACAAAACCAATTTAGTTAATACTCCTTACTCGTTTCTTCTTGTTTGAGTAATTTTGTAGATTGTAACAAGACAGTAATTTTTCATTATACCTTATCATTTGTCTAGCAATTACTTTGAGGTGACAATTTTAGACGCATTAGTTATTTATGGGTCAAATTGGGTAAAACTTTAGAGGTGATGGGTTTTGTCTGGTTTCGCGCTGTATTTTAGATGGGTCTAAATGGGTATCTGATATAACTTTCAATTGTATAACAATTACCAACGGGGCTTGGCGAGTCTAACGGATTAGAAAATGAACACCTCTTTTCATATATTTTGTTATTTTCACTCGAATAAAAAATTTGTGAAAACCCTACGGGTCTACCCGACTCGAGACCCACTTGAAACAGACCCGTTTAGACCCGTACTCCTAAATGACGCATCTAGACCCGGACCCATTTATACTTAAACCCGTCTAGACATGTGACCCGACCCACACATTTATCAGTTTCTAATCATGAACAGGTCAAGGGTAGATTTAGAGACATCGTTTACAACTTTGTAACACTTGGACAAGTCAATATTGTGGATTGGTGTCACCGTCTTCAACCTGAAAGCTTCATGGACTTCTTTGTAGCCTTCCCTTTATCCAATATTTCTTGGAAGTGGGTCCCACTGAAGAGTTATGGAGTTATGGTCTATAAATTTAGAGTAAACTACACCGTTGGTCCTTGTGGTTTGCGTTGACTAACGTCCCTAGTCCCTTGACCAAAAAAGTTTCACCATCCGTCCTTAAGTGGTAAACGTTTTCCGCCGTTAGTCCCTTAAGGGTCACCATCCGACCGCAAACGTTTTCCGCCGAGGGACTAACGGCGGAAAACGTTTACCACTTAAGGACGGATGGTGCAACTTTTTTGGTCAAGGGACTAGGGACGCTGGTTATAGCCATATTCACTACATCATCAGGTAAAACCTGCAGATTAAAGATGAACAAAAGTAGTTTTCATATTCCGTGCTTGCTGATGCTAATCATACTAGCTCAATTTACTACAAGTCAAGGTGTCGAGTCAGTTGCCTAAGATTCATCAAAGAATCATTGGAAGACCCTTTGCAAAGTCTTTCAACTTGGAATTTTAACAACAAATCTGAAGGTTTTATCTGTGGCTTTACCGGTGTTGAATGCTGGAACGTTACTGAGAATAGGGTTCTGACTATCAAGCTACCAAACATGAAACTCGTAGGACCATTTCCAATGGGCGTAAGAAACTGCACCAGCATGCTAGAATTAGACCTTTCAGGCAACTACCTCTCGGGATCCATCCCCTCTAATCTTGCAGACGTTTTACCATTTATCTTGTCTCTGGATCTCTCAAACAACAATATCTCTGGATCTCTCAAACAACAACCACCTAACAGGCCAAATCCCACAAGAGTTGTCTACACTTCAACGCCTAACATATTTTAGTGTCGCTAACAATAAATTGTCAGGACCTGTACCCATATTTACCGATACCAACTTCGCTGAAGAAAGCTATGCAAACAACCTAAATCTTTGTGGAGGTCCGTTGACCTCATGCAATAATGATGATAAACTTTTTTCTGATCCACTGTTTTATTCAGGGTTTATAACTGGAACTTTTATTTTTTTTCATTCTTTAGTATCTTGTTTACGTTCTTATGTCGGCCTAGAGTGTGTAAGAGCAACATGAGCTATTATTATATTTCAATCAAAGAAATAAAGGGACTCAAGCATCGCCTGACTCCAGCAATCGGTGCAGCGAAAATTAGCAGCGAGGAAAGGAAGGTAAAATCGTATCTTTTTAACATTTTGGTTTACGGGAGACTATTTGTAAAAAAAACATTTTCCACTTTTACCATCCACTTCTAACCTGTCCCGATATAATACTCATATTTGACACACAGGTAATTGCTATGGAAAATTTTACACGCCCATTAAGTTTGGTGGAACTTGAAACGGCTACAAATAATTTTGACAATGAAAATATAATTGGCTACGGAAACATGGGAATCATGTACAAGGCTATGTTTCCAAACAGTTTGTTTATTGCAGTCAAGAGGCTCCATAAATTTGAGAGCTTCGAGAAAGAGTTCTTATTGGAAATAGAAATATTAGGAAGATTAGGCACACAAATTTAGTACCATTGCTAGGTTTTTGCTATGAAAAGGAGAAGAAATTTCTTGTATACAAATATATGAGTAACGGGACCCTACATCATTGGCTACATGGTAGTAATCCACAAGTTGAGGTTAAGAAGATGGGTTGGCCTATAAGGTTTAAGATAGCAACAGGAATAGCACGAGGACTTACATGGCTGCATCACAACTGTTGGGTTTTTACAACTATTTAACCATTAAATATATCACGAGTACGCAGCGGAAAACATAAAACACGTATAGAATATG
>BQNB010016332.1:30522-71797 GCA_026074375.1 Tanacetum coccineum
ATAAGATGGAAGCATTTAACCATATAGACTTTAAGGATGTAAATACCAATTCCATACCACCCTTTGTCCTTGAGAATAACGATGACCGTGGGAAAACATATTACTCGGATAGTCTGACTTTAGGACCCAAGTACAGAGAAGACGAAAGTATAAGCAAGGAAATTTGACACCTAATGAAATTGGAAAAAGATGCCAAAAGAAACAAAGGAGAAGTCACATAATAACGTGTGACTTCGAGTCTAGCTATAAGACTCATTAATAAAGAAAAGCGCTTCTTGGGAGGCAACCCAATGTTTATTTTTCTCGCATATTAGGAGTGTCGTGTGTTTTAGTTCTTTTCGTTTATTCTTTTATGTTTGAATTGATCACTTTGTAATCATGCTTTTTTTGTTTGTAACATCGTCTTATTTACAATCAAAGGTATTTTGCATAAAATAAGTATAGGGGGATATATCCGGTTTTTAAGAACCAAATTCAAACATTTAAAATAAATTGTTTAGATTAATTCGCATTAGTTTCGAGTCATATGATTGTAATGATTAAGTCCATGTTTTTATGCAGTGCTTTCTTCTGATTTAACTAATAAAATTGCATGCAGGAAATGTCTCATTAAAAACGAAGAAGAATTTTTTATAGACCCTGGAGACGGCGTCTGGATTAACACCCGACGACGTCGCGTCTCCAATAACGTAAAAAATTCGAATTTTTTTCAAGTATTTGTGAAAAATAAAATGTGCAATATTTAAAATTTGTAATTCTATTTGAATTGTGCAGGAACGATATTCACTAAAGAAAGCCAAAAAACAAACCAACCAAGCGCGCGGATTGGATAACACCAAGTCAAGTCATAGTCTAAAGTAAACCAAATGAAGAAAATACCACTTAAAGACTAAAAATTGCCAAACTCCAGTTGAATTACAATAGTTCAAAGACAGAGGGTCGAAATTGCCAAACCGGCAAAGTTTGCAATGATTAGTAAGATTCATGGGCCAAAGCTGCCACCTTAATCCCAACTACATTTTTCCCGCCCAACAAAACCCAAGTGCAGATAAGGTTTCGTCCATACCTTCTCCCTTCAAAACACTCAACACCCTAGATAAATCATATTCAACACACTACTATTCCTCTCCCCCCCACCCAGCGTATAAAGTGCCATGTTGGCAATCCATCACCATTCCCAAGTATTTTCGATGGCTGAGATTGACTCCAAAGAAGCACAAAAGAAATTAAAGGCTGGGATTCGTCTTAAAATCACCTCACACAACAAGCACACTTGGTTTTTGCTCTCACAAAAGAAACACAAGCTGCAAGTCCAATAAAGAAGCAGACTTCGCTAGTAAATAAAGCCTTTTGTAAGCCTTTAGGCCAACAAGTTTTTCTTTATTTAGAATCTCTTAGCTTAATATTTTAGCTTATTTTCAGTATCCTTTAAAGTCTATTACACTCACAAGCTTTACACATTCAAGCTTGTAACACTTTCAATTTTTTAATAGCTAAATTTGAGGTTTTAAGATCAATTTACATTTTGAGATGTTAAGCTCTTAATTGTGTTGTTTGAGTCAAAAAGCTCTCAATGCATCTTATTTATAAGGCATGCTTTAAATTAAGTAACTTTAAAAAGATAATATTAAGAGAAAAATCACAAAAACCACACTCAAACACACCGCACATCTTTACTTTAAGGATGGATAAGCCAGATCTGGATGGGCTTAAGGACACTACAGCTTGAGTTCAGCGAAGGCTAGAGCTTGTAGATACCTTTGATTGACTTGGCTTTGACAAGGGAATATGTAATTCGTAATCTCTCTTATATACTTTTCTTATTACTGCAAAATGCGTAAAGTGCCTTCGTTGATACCTATATTTGCTTATTATATGCTACATATCACACAAGATGATTACCTATGTTGCTTATCTTGCTTAGATGTGAGCGTGGGTTTTTTGGAGAGGGTGGGGGAGGGGGTTGGGGGGGGGTGGAGGCGGGGGGGGGGGGGGGGGGGGGGGAGGGGGGGTTCTGGAGTTAGTATCTGGGAGCGGGGGGATGGGTGAGGGGGTTAGGGGTGTAGCTGGGGTGGGTGAGGGGGAGGTGGGTGAAGTGGGTTTTTTAGCTTATTTAGGAGTGCTGTATGGTGGTGTGTGGAGTGGTGGGAGGAGTCGTGATTATGGGGAGGAGATGGGCCGGGTTATTGGGTGATGGGGAGGGGAGGCTGGGTTGGTAGGGGGGTTTGGATAGGGGGGTGGGGGTGGGCGAAGAGGGGGAGAGGAGTTTGATAAACAAGAAAAAATATTTTGTAAGGGGGTTTGGAACAAGCAACTAAAAGTCCAAATAGTACTGCTAGTTCATTTTTTTTTTTTTTGATTTTAAAAAGCAAGCAGTACAAACTAAAGCCCATGCGTGAGCACTAGACGTCCAAGTAGTGCACTGTTAAAAACTGTTGGTTTCATTTTAGCTTATCAGCTTATTTATTTCTTGCTATTATAAATTTCCTTAGCTTTTTAAAGGTATAGATTAGCGACCGAGAAGCCGAGGGGAGACGAGTGACAGGGTTCAGACTGAGCGTAAGCTTCTTAAGCATAGTCGCCTTTTCAATGCAATTAGTAGTAGTTTGAGCAGATTGTAGCTTTTAGCTTATTTCCATTTTAGTTTAATCTAGTGTTGCTAATTCTTATGCTAAGTGCTTATTAGATAGTTAAATATCTTGTGGTAAGCTTATTTGCTTATTTTTTGTTTCATTGTTTTTAGTGCGAGCTAAGCAGTAACTAACTTAAAGCTAGCAGTACTAACCTTAAAGCTAGCAGTGAGCTGCGAGTGCGCGCTTAAAGCTAGCAGTAACTAACTCCAAGTTTAGTACAGTTGGTGAGAGCGATCTCTCTGCTAGTACTGAGAGAGAGTGAGAGAGAGCGTGAACGTTGAGTATTCTCCTGCTTAGTTTTTAGCTTCTATCTTTGCTTTTTGCGAGAGTGAGTGCGAAGAGAGAGCAGAGAGAGCGTGCGAGAGAGCTTCTATTGATTTGTCATAAGTTTATTTGAGCTATTTGTGTCTTAGAGTAAAGTTTTCTCATCTAGTTTTTACCACCCTAGGCCTTTAAAGCTGCTCTAACTTATGTTCCCGTTAGGCGAGTCTCTGGGGGGGGGGGGGGAGAGTGTGTAGAGCTTATGAGAGAGAGGCGCTAATCATTCCTATATCATGATGCAAACATCATGATACATTCGAGCTTTCGATTACTTCCATTCAAACACCCTCGTTGGACATACACACACCGAAGTCTCTACCCTATACGCTTTCTATTCATTGGTCTCGCGGACACATCTGATCCTTGTTGTGTATTTATATTTATTGGTATATAAAAAGGGGTGAGAAGAAGCGAACCAATTTTTGGCGCCGTTGCCGGGGAGGCAGTGAAAAAGATTATCGCTACGTATTGACAATTTGTGTTTAAATCTGTGAATATATTTTTCTTTATAAAAACATAAAAAGTACAAAAATATTTTTCAGTTTCTTTTATTAGTATAATTATCATCTAAAAACAAAAGAAAAACCAAAAATATAAAAACATTTTCCATAAAAAGAAATAAAATTCACAAATTGGTAAAAATACCAAAATATAATATTCTCAATTGAGGTATTATCATAATAACTTCCGGTGAACTTGTTGGTTCCCAACTCGAACAAAAGATTCAAAAACTTGCCATTTGTGTCTCTTACGACATACGGCTCACCTTGAAAAGTTAAACAAGCTATAAAGTGGGTATAAGGAGGGTTGTTCCAAGGAACTACAACCCGAAAGGAGAAATAAGCTTCGCGCTATTCCTACTCCTCCGCTCACCTGTGCGTTTATCTTTTTGAGAGCTACCGTGAAGTAAGTAGATTATTTGGTTGAAGTTGTCTTATCTCATTGTCCGTTAAAATCATTGTGAATAAATCATTGAAAAACCAAAAAAAAAAAATTAGTGTAAATTTTCTTTTTATATTTCTATTTTGTGCATGCGCACTCGTTCTCAAGCCCGTAAACGTCGACAACAGCAAGTCCGACAAACTTCTGTTGAACCACCAAATCTTGAGAAACCAAATAACAATCAAGAAATTTTCAATCCTCCCATAGTTACGATGGACGATAATCGTACTATGGCTCAATTGGCTCGAAGCAACCCATCGAGGTTACGAGGATTGGCTATCGTTGTCCGAAATTTACCGGCGAACGAACTGAATCAAGCATGTCTATAATGAAATCTTGTTCAAAACAAGCAATTTTTGGACACGATACAGAAGACCCCCATGCCCGTCAAACATCCGATTTTCAACCACAATCACTTCTACGATGAAGTTCCCAAACGTCCCGAGTACTCGGTTAAGCTTAATGCTTATTCCCATTTCCCTCGAGGGAGCAGCCCGATTTGGCCTTGAGAAAAGAGCCCCCTCAATCGAAATTTCTTACATGGGATGAACTTTGTTCGAGATACATTAACAAGTTCTTCCCTCCCTCTAAAACAACAAACTTCGAAACAAAATTACGAGATTTTCAACAAGAATTTGATGAAACGTTTTAACGAGGCATGGGAACCGATTCAATGAATCTTCGTAGGGATGCCCGCATTCATGGGTTTTCAGAATTGGCAATCAAACTACAATACATTCTATAATTCCCTAAATATCGAATGATCAAACTCATTGAACTCCGCTGCGTGTGGTAACCTTTCCTGGATAAAATGCTCGAGAATGCCTAAAAATCATCAGAGAGCAAGTCCCGCCCGCGCTAGCGCAGCGCCGCGCGCCGAGCGAGCGCGCGCGACGCGCCCGCCGCGCGCGCCGCGCCGCCGTCCAAAGTTCGTCAATCACGAAGCAAGGCCATTGTTTCCAAAGTGAGTACGAGCTCTTCCACCCCAGCAGTTTCATCCGATATTGCTGAGCTGAAAGATATGGTTAGAGCATTGATTCTCGATAAGAAAAACCAAACTCCACACAGTCCAGTCCATACTCCAACGGAAAAGGAAAGGGACTCCCACAGACAATCAACACAAAATAATCCCCACAAAAAAAAACAAAAAAAACTCCAATCCAAAAGAGAGTCCACAAGCGAGTGCCAAAAAAGAAAACTCCAAAAAATCCGCGCGAGACCAACAACCCCAACAAAA
The DNA here is from genome assembly GCA_026074375.1 of Tanacetum coccineum. NCBI lineage: Eukaryota > Viridiplantae > Streptophyta > Magnoliopsida > Asterales > Asteraceae > Tanacetum > Tanacetum coccineum. Next base: position 35,656 of record BQNB010016332.1, read on the forward strand.
AAATACTCAACATTCCACATCCGACAAAAACAACCAAGAATCCACCAAGATCCCAACAAAGTCCTTTACGATCACAAAAAACTCCAAACTCCAAACCACAGAACAAAAAAGAGGGGCTGCCTTGTGAGGGGTAATCCCGCTCCTGTAAAAGCAGTCGAGCAAAGTTGTGTAACTTGCGGGGGTGGTCATTCTTACCAAAATTGTCCAGCCACCGATGGCAACATCTATCGTGACAATATCCAAGAATACGTGTCACAAGCCGCCGCAGTCAACTACAACCAAGGGAATGCCAGTTACCGACCTCAGATGGTTGCTAACCAAATTCGACCTCCCGGTTTTCCTCCTATGCAAAACCATCAAAACAACCAAAATCGGGGGAACAATTTTAACCAAAATCGGGGTAATAATTTCAATCAAGGACAAGTTTACCAACCCCAGATTAATCAACCCCCGACTTTTCAAGCTCCAGCTTACCAAGCTCCAGTTCCACTACCACCAGGTGTGTCTAAGCCCGATTTTGATAACTACGTCAAAGCTAATGACGCGGTTATGCAAAATATGCAAAATCAAATGGCAAATATAACAGACCTGATCACCAAATTCATGAATAGTAATACCGCTTCTACTTCGGGCTCGGGTTCTCTTCCAAGCAACACCATTGTTAACCCAAAAGGTGATGTGAAAGCAATCACTACCAAAAGCGATGTTTCCTATAATGGACCTCAAATTTCTTCTCCTCCTAAAGAAATGGAAAATGAACCCGAGGTGACAAAGGATACGGTGCAACCAAGCACCGAAAACATCCAACCTCTGGTGGTCCAAACTAATGACCAAATTGGTGAGCCCATTGTTGCTTCAAAGACTAAACCAACATTGCGTTATCCTTCAAGGGCCAACAAAGAAAAGCTTCGTAAAAAAGACGATCTTCTAGCTTCAAAATTTATGGAGATTTTTCGGAATCTCCATTTCAATCTAAGTTTCGCGGACGCTCTCCTACACATGCCCAAATTTGCACCAATGTTTAGAAAGCTCCTCAATGACAAAGATAAGATAATTGAGTTGACAAAGACACCGGTAAACGAGAATTGCTCGGCGATTATCCTAAAAAAGTTTCCCGAAAAACATAGAGACCCCGGTATATTTCTTATACTGTGTGACTTTCAGGAGATGAATGAATGCTTTGCCTTGGCTGATCTCGATGCAAGCATCAACCTAATGCCTCTCTCCATTTGGAAAGAACTAAGTCTCCCAGCTTTGACCAAAACCCGAATGATACTTGAACTTGCCGATCGAACGATTTCTACTCCAACTGGCATCGCCGAGGATGTTTTCGTGAAAGTAGGAACGTTCTTCTTTCCTGCCAATTTTGTGGTCGTTGATTACGTTGCCGATTCTTGGGTTCCCCTAATCTTAGGAAGACCTTTCTTGAGGACGGCACGTGCATTGATCGACGTTCACGATGAACAAATGACCCTTAGACATGATGACCAATCTATAACCTTCAAAGTTGGTGATACTAAGACTTTCTCCTATAATATCATTGAATCAGTTAACCGAGTTGATGTTATTGACATTGCTTGTGAGGAATATGTTCAAGAAGTACTTGATATTTCTGAAAGTGGCAATCCCACTTCTACTTCGGACCTTATGATCGATTCTCGCTCTCTATCTTTCACTCCCTTCGGAGGAAGTGATTTTCTAATAGAAGAGATCGATGCATTTCTTGAACATGATGATTTAATACCACCGGGTGTTCACGGCATCTATGATTCTGAGGGAGATACTGTTTACCTTGAGGAATTGTTAAGTGTGATCAATAGTGACCCAAATCTCCCTCTGTCGCCAGTTTGTGAAATTAATGTGCCTAAAAGGATCAAATCTTCATGTGAAGATCCTCCCGACCTAGAACTCAAAGATTTACCATCCTATCTTGAGTATGCATTTTTGGAGGGTGATGACAAATTACCCGTCATAATCGCTAAAAACTTAAAAGATAAGGATAAAACCGCCCTGATCAAGGTTCTTAAGTCACACAAACATGCCATAGCTTGGAAGATTTCTGATATTAAGGGGATAGATCCACAGTTTTGCACCCATAAGATTTTGATGGAGGAAAATGCCAAACCCGTAGTTCAACATCAGAGAAGGGTTAACCCCAAAATCCATGAGGTTATTAAGCAAGAAGTTATCAAACTTCTTGATGCCGGGTTAATTTACCCTATCTCTGACAGTCCCTGGGTAAGCCCGGTTCATTGTGTCCCTAAGAAGGGAGGCATAACCGTGGTGAAAAATGAAGAAAATGAATTAATACCCACTAGGTTGGTTACGGGATGGCGAGTTTGCATCGACTACCGAAAACTCAATGATGCAACTCGTAAAGACCATTTCCCGTTGCCATTTATGGATCAGATGCTTGAAAGATTAGCCGGAAATGAGTACTATTGCTTTTTGGACGGATTCTCCGGCTACTTTCAGATCCCGATTGACCCACTTGATCAAGAGAAGACTACCTTCACCTGCCCTTACGGGACATTTGCCTATCGTCGCATGCCTTTTGGGTTATGCAATGCACCGGGCACGTTCCAAAGGTGTATGGTTGCAATCTTTCACGATATGATTGAGAAAACCATGGAAGTCTTCATGGATGATTTCTCGGTTTTCGGTGATTCTTTCTCCTCTTGCCTTTCCCATTTAGACAAAATGCTCCAAAGGTGTGAAGACACCAATCTTGTGCTAAATTGGGAAAAGTGCCACTTTATGGTCAAGGAAGGCATAGTCCTTGGCCATAAGATTTCTAAATCCGGGATTGAGGTTGATAAGGCAAAAGTTGATGTCATTGCAAAATTGCCTCATCCCACTACCGTGAAGGGTATTCGCAGTTTTCTCGGTCACGCCGGATTCTACCGACGATTTATTCAGGATTTTTCCAAAATCGCCCGGCCTATGACCCACCTCCTTGAAAAAGAAACTCCGTTTATCTTCTCGAAGGAATGCATCGAAGCATTTGAAACCCTTAAGATGAAGTTAACCCAGGCTCCAATTCTAGTTGCTCCCGATTGGGACTTGCCCTTTGAAATCATGTGTGATGCAAGTGATTTTGCTGTTGGGGCAGTCCTAGGGCAACGTAAGACCAAGCACTTCCAGCCGATACACTATGCAAGCAAAACTATGACCGAGGCTCAAGCACATTACACTACAACGGAAAAAGAATTACTTGCCGTAGTGTATGCTTTCGAGAAATTCCGGCCATATCTTGTCTTGTCCAAAAGCATAGTGTATACGGACCATTCGGCTCTCAAGTACCTGCTTGCTAAGCAGGATGCTAAGCCAAGATTGCTCCGGTGGATTTTGCTGCTCCAAGAATTTGATGTCGTTATCCGTGATAAAAAAGGAGCAGAAAATCTCGCCGCAGACCACCTTTCTAGACTTGAAAATCCCCATCAAAGTGAGCTCGAGAAAAAGGAAATTACGGAAACATTTCCTCTCGAGACACTTGGGATGGTTACCTTTCGTGGTGATGATAATGCCCCATGGTTTGCCGATTTTGCAAACTACCATGCGGGGAATTTTGTGATCAAAGGAATGTCGTCTCAGCAGAAAAGAAAGTTTTTCAAAGACGTCAAACACTACTTTTGGGACGACCCCTTTCTATTCAAGATCTGTGCTGACCAAGTAATTAGGCGTTGTGTTTCGGGGCAAGAAGCTTTTGACATTCTTAAAGCTTGCCACAGTGGACCCACCGGGGGACACTACGGTGCCAATTACACCGCTAAAAAGATCTTTGATTCAGGATTTTATTGGCCCACGATCTACAAGGATGCCCACGACTTTGTCACCCGATGTGACATTTGTCAACGTCAAGGCAAAATTTCGCAACGTGATGAGATGCCTCAAAACTCTATCCAAGTTTGCGAAATCTTTGACATGTGGGGCATTGATTTTATGGGGCCATTCCCGTCTTCAAGAGGGAACAAATATATACTCGTGGCCGTTGATTATTTATCAAAATGGGTTGAAGCAAAAGCGCTCCCCACCAATGACGCCCGAGTTGTTTGCAAATTTCTTAAATCTCTCTTCGCCAGATTCGGTGCCCCTCGTGCAATCATAAGTGATCGCGGAACCCATTTTTGCAATGACCAATTTGCAAAGGTCATGCTTAAATACGGAGTCACTCATCGTCTCTCCACCGCGTATCATCCACAAACAAGTGGACAAGTTGAGGTATCCAATCGTGGTTTGAAACGAATTCTTGAAAGGACCGTCGGCGAAAATCGTGCCTCTTGGTCGGATAAATTAGATGACGCACTTTGGGCTTTCCGCACGGCTTACAAAACACCCATCGGGTGTACTCCATACAAGTTAGTGTACGGGAAGGCATGTCATCTTCCGAAGAGCTCTGAGCAACAAAGCTTACTAGGCCCCTTCTGCCCTTAAGCATACAAACTTTGATATCAGAACCGCGGGTGATCACAGGAAAGTTCAGCTCAACGAACTTAATGAACTTCGTGATCATGCCTACGAGAATTCTTTAATTTACAAGGAGAAAACAAAGAGAATCCATGACTCCAAGATCAAAAACCGCGTTTTCAACGTCGGTGATCGAGTCCTCCTCTTTAACTCTAGATTGAAGATTTTCTCGGGCAAGCTTAAGACCCGCTGGAGTGGACCATTCACTGTAACCCAAGTTTTTCCATATGGCACTGTCGAGTTATCCCAAAACTCCGGGCCAAATTTCAAAGTAAATGGTCACCGTTTGAAGCACTACTTTGGAGGGGACGTACCACAATTGGTAGTCCCAGATCTCCAGACATTCCCCATGGACCAATAAATTCGGGGGACGGGTCAAGCATAGCGACCTTAAACAAGCGCTTCGTGGGAGGCACCCCATGCTTATCGTAGTATTGTGTAGAAATGAATAAGTGTTTTCTTGTTGTGTGGAGGCTCGCCTCTTCCATTACCCGTGTTTCGTGTTTGTGTTGTTAATTGTCCAGGATTGCCCGGATTGTGAAGACTCCCGTGCTTGTATTTTTATCAAGAGTTTCACATCCTCAGCTTCATTTTGGGAATCCAATATCCAAATCTAATCGACTAACGTTTTATCTTTTGGCACACTTCATAAACGGCCTTAGATTTACGTAGGTACCTCTTTCAAAACATCGAGGACGATGTTTAGTTCTAGTATGGGGGGATCTTCGATTTGATTTTTGCCTGCAGCCATTGTTGTCACGTAATCCCGTTTTTACCACCAAATTTTTGCAAAAATACCAAAAAAAATGAAAAAATTTAAAAATTTTCAAAAATAAAATAAGTGTTTTGTCACAGTTTTGACTTTCCTAATGGGTAGAATGAGAATAATTTTTGACTCGATCGGGCGTGTTGAGCCCTAGCTAGTTCCTTAACTTACCGCTTGTAGGCTAAGCTTTCACGAATTCTATTGCTTCGAATTTTAATAAGGTGAAGAACAAGAAGTGATAGAGTTAAATATAAGTTTATGTGCTGAGCAAGATTCTTCTAAAACTTATATGAGTAACTTGTGGCTTTTTCTCCCATTAGCTTTTAATCCACCTAATCATACGTGCTCATTTCAATTCAACTAAGTCAATCGATGTTTTTAGAAAAAGCTTCAAATTTGTAACTTGATTCTTTAAAGCGAGGTTTTTCTGTTCTTAGTAATTTGAAAGTTAAAATGCCAAAGAAGCATGAATGAAATATGAATGCAAAAATGCATGAATATTGAAATTATGCCAATGAAGCATACATTTGAGTATATGGAGCAAGTAAAAGATGTGTCGTGATATCCCACTCCGCTAACCACGAGGTGGGGGTTCAAACTAAGACATCTTTACTTCTAGGGATTTGGTGTGTTGTGATATCTCACCAGGAAGCGAGGTCTAGGTGAGGGTTCAAACTAAGACACCTATCCTTAGCCATATTAGGAAGAAGGTGTTGATGTGATTTCCCACTACGCTAGCAACGGGGTGGGTTTTCAAACTAAGAACACCGGTCGTTGGTTGTGATATCCTACTAGGGAGCGAGGCCTAGGTAGGTGTTCAAACTAAGCAACGCATTCCTAGCTTTAAGAACTTATGATTATGATGATGAAGATGTTGCAAAAAGTTCTACAGTTAAATTTTCGTTCTTTAAAATCAAGTTACAAGGTCCTAATAAGTTGTTGCTTTGAGTCAGAAATTTTCTAAAAAAAAAATATTTTTTTTGATAATTTTTGAATTTTTTATGAATTTTTTAAACTTTTAACTAGATTAAATTATAAAAAATACTAAACAACTTTTAAAAATTCTGAAAATTTTACTAAAATTACTTGATACTATAACTAACCTACGAAAAATAAGAAACTAAAACTTGGCTTATAAATAAGCCCGCAAATAAGCTGAAACAGCTTATAGCTTATAAGGTAGAAAAACACCTTAAGTATCAAAGTGCCCAAGGGTCTTACATAAAAGACCCAAGGGCACAGCGGTAAGACTTGTAACAAAAGAGAGGTGTATCGAGGGTAGAGGCCCGGGTTCGAGTCTTGCTCACCCGGGTCACCCCTTGTCTCCTCTCTTTTTTCTTTTTTTTTTGAAAAACTTTGTAAACCAAACTTGTTAAGCTCCTTGAGATTAACAATTTTTAAAACTAAAACTTTTTGTAAAAGCTTATAAATAAGCTGAAAAAGGTCTTTTTAAGTCGACAGAAGCTTAAAGTTAGCTTAAAGGCAAAATGGCTAAGTCTTTTGGACTCTTAACACTAATAAGCTAGAATTGAACTAAAAAGCTATAAGAATTATCTAACCTATCTCAAATAGGCATAATGCAAGTAAAATCAAGGGCAGAATAAGCACAAGGAGGCTTATTCAGCTTATTGGCCAAAAACTTAAGTTTTTGGCCAAGAGAGCAAATAAGCTCAAATAAGCTTAGAATAAGCTGTGATAAGCCAAAATGGGCTTAAATATGCCTAAAAAGCTTAACTAAACACAAATAAGCTAAATTGAAAGACAAATAAGCTGAGAAACAGTAAATAAGCAAAATGGTAAAAACTGAAAATTGCAGCCCTGAGATGGCTTTTTCAAGCTCAAAAATAAGCTTGAAGATGAGATTTTCAAAGCTTGTGGCTTATGCCATTGGAAAGAGTGGCCAAAAAGCTTTCTAGATCAGCTTTTGAAAAGTATTTTGAAAGAAAGATAAGCCTTAAAAAGCTTGGAATAATACCCACTTGTGCTTGATGCTTGCTGTGTAAAACAGCTTGCACTAAGTGTGAATGGCCTTTTTTAAGCTTAAAAATAAGTGCTTATATGAATTCCAAAAAGCTCAAAGTTTGAATTTCTAAAAACTAGGCTTGAAATGCTTTAAGAAAATGCTTTTTGTTTTGATTTTGAAACACTAATAAGCTGTGAAAAAGCTTATTGAAAAGGCTACTTGTGCACAGGACAAATACTTAACAATTTTAGTGACTGTATTGACCCATTTGCACAATTGGGTCAAAACCAGTTCAAAGCAAATAGTCAACTACACTAAAACACTTAAAATGAGATAGAAAAAAGGCACAATGTGGCTTATAGCCACAGCTTAAGCAATAAGCCAAAGCTACTGTCCAAAATTGGCTGTTTTGGACAGTAAGCCAAATGGGCTTATGAAAATGACTTTTATGCTCTTAAATTGAAATACAACAACAAGCTTAATTGATTCAAAACTGCTGTAACAAAGTTGAAGAATCAACATTTGCATTTTTTTACCTTTGACCGTTTTTAGTCCTTTATCCAAAAAACACCCTTAAATTCCGAAAACGGCTTATTTAAGCTTAATTTAAAGTGATATTAAGCCATGAAAAACTTATTTGAAAACAGCAAGCTAACTTATGCAGAAAGGTAATAAATAAGCAAAAAGTGAACAAGATTATTAGCATTGAATAAGCTAGAATTGAAAAATCAAAGAATATAGATAAAAAGGGCCAGAACAGCTTATGTAAACTTGCACAATGGAATTTATAAACTATAAGACCTGATTGTTAGGCATTAAATAAACAACATTACAGCATAATCATGCAATACCCAAAAGAAAAATAAGCACTAATAAGCTGTAAATAAGCAAATGCAGAAAAATAAGCTAAAAGTGAAAAATAAGAACTTACCAATCCCTTTGCTCTAAACAAAGGCAAATAAGCTTCTGAAAGCTTAATCTACAAGCTCCAGCTTATTAGAAATAAGCTGGTATAGTCCATAAGCCCATCCAAATCCGGCTTATCATCCAAAGTAACAAGATGTGGTATTTTATGTCGATTTTACAGTACAAGTCAGATTTTACTTAGTCACTTAACTTGTCTAAGTGATTCATTTAGCTTATTAATAAGCTGTTTTAAGAGCTTTTTGACACATATGAAGGTAAGCAATTTAGAACACAAATGTAAGAGGAACTGAATTTTCATTAAAAAGTGAAATACGAGTACATAAAAGACTAAACTGAAAACTTAATATACTAAAAAAAAACTTTTAAAACACTAAAAAAACTACTCTCTTGCCACAATGGCTTACATTGCTTAAATAGTAAAAATCGAGCTAGGGTTTGCACTTGGTCTTTTTTTTTGTCTTCACTTGGGTGTGCTTTCTTGTAGACACACAAATGAAGTGTGTTTGTTTTGTAAGAGCCTTCAAAAGCTAATCCCAGCCATCCATGGTCCTTGTGCTTCTTTTAAATTGATCACAGCCCTCAAATTTTATCCTTGAAAAATGGGTGGATTGCCAGCTTGGCAGTCTTACAGCTGGGGTGATAGTGGAGAAGGGGAGGGATGATTGTCTATGGGGTTGTTTGGGTTTGCAGGATAAAGGGGAAGAAGGAGACCCGTGATTGGGTCTTGGGGTTTTAAAAAAAGCGGGAAAAAGTGTTATAAAGGGTGACAGGGACGGGTTTGGTGGTTTGCCAACTTTGGTCCCTCAAGGTGTGTGTGGTGTTTGCAATTTTCGTCCTTGGTGTTATACAAGTTTGGGGACTTTGGCAGTTTAAGTCCCCAAAGGTTATACTTGGAGTTGCACCACAAGTCCTTGTTAGTTATAACTCTTTTCTATTGGCAGCTTTGGCCCTTGGGGTATCTCTTTGGTCATTTGGCAGTTTTGCCCCTTCTCTTTATTTTCTTCTTTTTCCTCTTTAAATAAGTTTAGGGATTTAACAATTTAAGCCCCTAAACTTGTTTTTCTTGACTTTTTGGCTTCGGGGTTGACTTGGGCTTTGACTTGACTGTGTCTTTTCCACGCTTTTCCATTCCGTGTCCGGTTTTGTCGTTTTGGCTTCGTTTTTCATCTTTTTCTTAGATATCCGTTCCTGCACAACACGATTAGCAAAACAAGCATATTTTTGGCATTTTAAGTCCGATTTTGGTTATTTTAGCTCGTTTTTAAAGGTAAAAGGTATGTGTAATTAAACACATACCATGGACCTATGCGAGTGCAAACAATTAATGGGAAGAAATACATCTTAGTTATCGTAGATGACTATTTGAGGTTTAGTTGGGTTAAGTTTTTGAGATCGAAAGATGAAACCCCAGAGGTCGTCATCAAATTTCTGAAGCAAATATAAATCGGTCTCAACAAACCTGTCAGATACATTCGTACCGATAATGGCACATAATTTGTTAATCAAGTTCTGGCTAAAAATTATGAACGTGTCGACATTTTTCACCAAAAATCAGTTCCCAGGACTCCACAGCAGAATGGCGTTGTCGAAAGATGGAATCGTACTCTTGTGGAGGCTGCTAGGACAATGCTGATATTTTCCAAGGCTCTTATATTTCTATGGGCAGAAGCTGTTGCTACCGCTTGTTACACTCAAAATCGATCCCTCATTCACACTCGTCATAACAAAACCCTATATGAGCTAGTACATGATAAGAAGCCCGATCTAACATTTTTCCGAGTCTTTGGTGCTCTTTGTTACCCTACTAATGATAGCGAGGATCTTGGAAAATTACAACCAACATCTGATATTAGAATTTTCATTGGTTATGCACTAAGCAAGAAGGGTTACAGAATCTACAACAAAAGAACCCGACAAATTATGGAAACTATTCACGTTCAATTCGATGAGCCGTCTGAGCCAATGGCTCCTGTGCAACTCAGTACAGGACCCACACCTACTTTTCTAACGCCTGGTCAGATAAGTTTAAGGCTCGTACCCAATCCGGTTCCTACAACACCTTATGTACCCCCCATAAATAAAGAACTGGAGATTTTATTCCAACCAATGTTTAATGAATACCTGGAACCTCCTCGTGTTAAAAGACCAGTTTCCCCTGCTCCTGCAGTTCCAGTCCCAGTAAACTCAGCCGGTACACCTTCATCTACTACCATTGATCAAGTCATGATAGACATTAATAGACCTCTGCCTCTCAGTGGTCCACCAGGTCATGTCACTGTTCAAACTCAATTCTTTTTTAATCCTGACTTAGATTATTTGCGATATGGCAGCAAGGGAAACGGACAGGCTTTGTCAATTTCCAAGATGAAAGCTGCTCATTATCATGACTTTGGACTTGAACTACTTGTACCTGAGCATATATGGATCGATGACGTCTGAACCTATGACATAAGTGCCTCTTATGGTATCTCTCATTGGTGGTTTAATCGTCAGAAATTCTACATTGACCAACACACAGCTGAATCAAGCTGCAAGGTAGTCAAAACTCACATGCGCATACTCAGTGTTGTCAGAATAAAAGCCTACTCTCGCTACGGGTACGACTACCTAAAAGAGATCACATTGCGCAGAGCTGATCATCAAGAATACACGATTGCCGAAAAGGAATTCAAAACTTGTAGCCCGGTGACTTTGAAGATATGAATCTGTTGCTTCTTCAAGGTCATCTAAATCATCTTCCTGGTTCAGACATACGTATGCTTTCTACTGCTGTTAAACTGTGGACACAAAACTTAATGATTTGACAGTGGGTTGAAGACTTCCAACTCGGCATTGAGAGCTACCAGAAACAGCTGAATCTTACTAAACCAGGATGGGATGCAACCGGCTTGGAGTTCAAGCATGATTATACAATCATTGATTCACCTCGTGCAGTTGTGTTCTCTGTCAGTAACTATGAACGAAAGATCATACGGTTCAATAAGATTTACATGTTCAGTGATGGTACGCTGACAAATATTATGGAAGCACTGGATTACTAAGTTAAGGAGTACAAGGTTAATCGGCTCAATCCGGGTATGAACACGCGGTTTTAGACTGATAAGGATGTGGAAAGGAGCAAGGATTCCATACATGCCATTGAACAGAGACTCAAGACCAGAAGAATCTTCCAGAATTTGGAATGCTTTGTTAGTGGACGGGTTTGCGATATTGACTACAGACTTCTTCAGAGAACGGAATGATCTCTTCATTCCATTTATGAGGTCAATATCATTTGCATATATATATATATTGTATCTTATACATTATAAAGTTGTGACATACTTAGTGTTATGTGTCAGTGTATGATTTTTTATGAATTTTTCATTAAATTCAAAAAATTTCAAACCTATCATACCAAAAAATCTTTCAATCTATAGTTATAAGATGAGGACTTCGATCACCGACGTTGAAAATGCGATTTATGATTTTGGAGTCATGGATTCTCTTTGTTTTCTCTTATAGATCAAAGAGTATTTCAAGGCATATCCACTAAGTTCATTACATTAAGTTCATAGAGTTGAACATTTCCTGGTGTGATCACACCCTGTTTTTGGATATCCGAAAGTTTTTATGCTTAAGGGCCCAGTAAGCTTTTGTGCACGGACTTGCAATCAGGAAGATTACATGCCTTCCCTTACACTAACCTTATATGGAGTGCACCCGATGGGTTTTTGTAAGCTGTGGCGGAAAGCCCAAAGTGCGTCCTCTAATTGACCGACCAAGAGGCAAAACGATTTTCGCCCCACGGTTCCTTTCAAAGAATCCTTTTCACAAACCACATTGGATACCTCAATTGTCACTTGTTTGTGGAAGATACACGACGCGTGGAGAGACGAGAGTGACTCCGTAATTTAATAAGCATGACCTTTGCGTATTGGTCATTGCAAAAATGGGATCCGCGATCACTATATGATTGCACGATGGTCACCAAATCTGGAGAAGAGAGAATTAAGAAATTTACAAACAACTCGGCATCGTTTGTGGGTGAGCGCTTTTGCTGCAACCCATTTTGACAAGTAAACAACTGCCGAACAGTATATATTTGTTCCCTCTTAGAAGACGAACTCCTATAAAATCAATGCCCCAAATGTCAAAGATATCGCAAACTGGATAGATTTCTGTGGCATCTCATCACACGTTGCGAAATATTTGCCTTGACGTTGACAAATGTTCACAATGGGTTACAATAGTCGTGGGCATCCTTTGTAGATGGTAGGGCCAATAGATCCGAGTCAAAGATCTTTTCTTTGCCGTGTAATTGGCACCATAGTGTCCCCCAGTGGGTCTAACTGTGGCAAGCTTTGAGAATGTCCATAAGCTTCTTGCCCCGAAACAAAACGACTGATTACTGGTCACAACATTTATTAAACAGGAAAAAAAGGTTCGCCCAGAATTTAATGGTTTAACATCTTAGAAAGAATTATTCTTTTGTTAGGGACGACAGTCCCTTTACAATAAACTTTCTCCGCATGTTAAGTTTGCAAAATCTGCAAAACCATAGGTACTATCATCTTTAAGAGCAATAGATTCCAAGTTATACGAGAGGAAATGCTTCATTTATTTATTCCTTGTTTCTCGAACTTATCTTGGTGGATGATTTCCAGTCTTGAAAGATAACAGCAGCAAGATTTTCTGCTCCTATTTTTTCTCGAACATCAATATAAAATACTTGAAGCAAAAGAATCCACCGCATCTCAGTCTAAGCCTTAGCATCCTTTTGGCAAAGAGATACTTAATGGCTGAACGGTCGTATACACAATGCTTTTGGACATAACAAGATAGAAACCGAACTTTTTGAAAGCTACACCACTGCCAAGTAATTCTTTTTTCAGTCGTAGTGTAATGAGTTTGAGTCTCGAACATAGTTTTGCTAGCATAGTTTATAGGTTTAAAAATGCTTGTTTTTTCTTTGCCCAGGACTTGCCCCAATTGCGAAGTCACTTGCATCACTACATTAGTACAAAGGGCAATCCCCAAGTCGCGTGAGCAATTATAAGATCGGAAGCTCAGTCAATTATTCCTTTGAGTGTATTAAAGGATTTCGATAACACTCTCTGAGAAAAAAAAATGGATTTCGGTCATTTTCAAGCAAGTGAGTCATAGGACGGGCAATTTTTGAAAAGTCCTGAATGAATCATCGGTAAAAACCGGCGTGCCCAAGGAAACTATGGACACCTTTGACAGTGGTCGGATGAGGGAGTTTAGTTATAACTTCGACTTTAGCTCTATCAACCTCAATTCCCGACTTCGAAATTTTGTGTCCAAGAACAATGCCTTCCTTCACCATGAAATGGCTTTTCTCCCAATTTAGGGACAAATTAGTGTCTTCAACACGCACCGTGACTAATAAAGGAACATTTTCTCCAAATGGGATAGGCATGTAGAGAAGGAATCTCCGAAGACCGAGAAGTCATCCATGAACACTTCCATTGTTTTTTCGATCATGTCATGGAAGATTGCCATCATACATCGTTGAAACGTGCCGGGTGCATTACATAGCCCAAAAGGCATGCGGCGATAGGCAAACGTTCCGTATGGGCATGTGAATGTTGTCTTCTCTTGATCCTTTGGGTCAATGGGAATCTGAAAATAACCCGAGAAGCCATCGAGGAAACAATAATATTGGTTTCCTGCGAGTCTTTCGAGCATTTGATCCATGAAGGGCAATGGGAAATGGTCTTTTTCGGGTGGACCTCACATTCACCTTTTATGTAGTCCAATGCACACTCTCCACCCCGTGACCAATCGAGTTGGTATCAATATCAATTATCGTCAGTCTTGACAAAAACAACATTTATACCACACCCTTCATTGCTACACATTGTATTGGGCTCACCCATGACTGACAGAGTATCATAAATAAATCTCCGGCGACGAGGAGTTTTTTTTCCAACCTCTTTTTGATGACGTCATGGATCTTTGGGTTTACCCGTCTTTGACTCTGAACTGTTGGTTCGTAGTCCTCTTCCATAAGGATTTTGTGAGTACAAAACTCTGGATCAACACCCTTGAGTATCGAAAAAAGAAGAGAAGTTTTCCAAGCGATGGCTCGCTTGTGGGACTTTAGAACCTTGATAAGAGCGGCCTTTTCCTCATCTTTTAAATCTTTCGCAATTATGACTGGCAACTTGTCGTCGCCTTCTAAAAATGCGTATTCTAAATGAGGTGGCAAGTCCTTGAGTTCAACCTCGGGAGGCTCATCAAATGATGATTTAGTTTCAACAACTTTAAGCTCTTCCCGGATTTCGGGTGAATAATCTTTATGATTCGGAAGAGGAGGCAACGGTTCACTATTGAGAAGTGCTTCTAGAATAAGAATGTCACCTTCCGGATCATAGTAAGTAGCATCAATTTCCCGTGAAATTGGCTCATCATCGACAGCTATAAAAGCATTTGCTTCTTCAAGAAGGAGAAAATCACTATCTCCGAAAGGAGTTAGTGTTGGTGAAGAATTTGAAACAATTGGATCGTAATCCGGAGAAGGATTACCGTATGCAACTGAATCAGAAAAACCTAAACTCTTTGCGATATTCCCCCCCCCCCTCCTTCTTTCCTTCACATGCCAAAACAAATGACTTCAATTCGGTTTGGCCGTCATATGATCGTAATTGGCCGTGTATCTCGAAGTTTGGTCCAGATTGAAGGTGATGGCCTCTTTGCTAAACACAAAATGGTAATTTCACCTTCCGTACAACATCTATTAGATGCACGACTGTCCTTTAAGAAAACATCTCTTCACACGAGAATTAAAGTACCTCGGGGCGGCTCAAATCAACGACATAAAATCTGCCGGAAACTGAACTCTCCCACACATTAGACGGACGTTCTTAGCAAACACCCGATTTGTTCAGTGATGAGGTCAGCTAAGCCCAGTGTTCATGCAAGTTGGGTGATAGTTCGGGAGAGGAGAGATCTATCCCATACTGGAATATTGCATAAGATTTAAATGCTGTCGCCGAGATTCGTCCAAGGCGTTAGCATGTATTAATCCCAAAAAATTCACACGAATGAGAAATCGGCCAGGTCTCCAAGTTTTTTTTAGGTAACATGTTTAGATAACTGCTGAGCAATTCTCGGTTCAAAGGAGTTCAAGCCATTTCACTCAACTTCTCTATAATTTTCCGAGTAAGGTTTTAGAGTCGAAGGTCAAATTTTTCGGCATAAGGGTCAGGCATCCGTAAAGCTAAATTGAAACTCAAATCTCTAAATATTTCATAGAATTTCTCAACTTGATCGTTAGCTTTTTCAACGGCGCCTTTCATCAATTCGTCTAGAAGAAACGGAATGATGTTCTGTTGTTAGGCTTTGGAGCACATAACGGGATCAAGAATAGGCTCTGCAAGTTAAATTTTGAGATTAGACTTGAACTACCAGGTTTGGATGTCTTCGTGCATTCCGTTTATATTAGGAAGCATCGTATCGCCTTGTAGACCTCGGTATCACGATTCATCACTTTTCGGAGGTGAAGATTATGTAAAGGAAACGCGGTCCTTGATATGCAACACCACTTCGTGGGAGGGAGATCACCTTTCAACACTTCCTTCGGGTGGTAAGTGTGGTAACCTGGGAGATTTCCCGAACCTGAAGTAGAGGCGTATATATGTGAAGTTACCTAGCATGCTTTCAAGCCTTGATATGCAGTAGCCAAGTTGTATTCAATAGCTTGCAGGTTTGAACCTTGGTTTTTTGCAAACTTGATTTTTGGTTTTGCTATTCCTCAAAACCGCATCATTATGCCTTTACGTAGCAATCAAAAATCTGGTCTTAGACACACTTTTTGTCTGATAGCAGAGCTTGTGGTAACAGGACTGGATAAGCTTGGGGTTGAATTTAACCAGTGAAGATAAATAGGCCTTGACAGAAATTATTACCAAACGATTATGGGTTAAAATTGTTCCCCCCCACCGATTTTGATCGAAATTTATCCCCCTAATTTGGTTGATTTGATGTCTTTGCATAGGAGCAAAACCTTGTTAGTCGAAATTAGGTTTGCAACCATTTAGAGGTCGGGCACTGGTATTCCCCTTGATTGAATTACCGCGGACGCTTTGAGAACGAAAGCTTGAATGTTGTCATGATAAACATTGCCATCCAGAGTCAAATGGACAACTATGAAATGAATGAGGCATCAAACTTCACACGCAAGACACACAACTTTTCCCTCGACCGCTTTTAATGGACTCGGAGTTTGGGTGAGCGGGAGCTTGGGATGATTCTTCTTATCAAGGAACAGTGCTTTGACCATGAACGTTGAGTTACCGGAGACCATCGGGAAAGATTCCGGAGTGGAAGTGCTTGTACTCACTTTTAGCAATAACAGGTTCTGTCTTTCGTGAATTATGAACTTTGATTTGCTCTCGAAGAATTTTTAGACACTGAGCGGGCATTTTATCCAAAAAGTTACCACCTAAGCGGTGGGAATATCAAGTGAATCTATGATCATTTGAGTTCAAGGCATTAATAGTATTGAATCGAGTTGATGAAATTCTGAAAACCCATGATGCGGGCATTCCCAAAGAAATCATTGAAACGGCCCCCATGCATCATAAAATAATTTTCGTCAAATCTTTTGCTGAAAACTTGCGTGATTTCAATCTAAAGAATTGTCGTTTTAAGGAGGAAAAATTTGTTATGAATTACGACACAAATCATCCAGTAAGAATCGACCGAGGGTGTTCTTTGTCAGGCCAATCCGGGCTCTCCTTCGAGGGAAAATGGGAAAGTCATAAGCTTTAACCGACTACTCGGGACGTTCGGGAACTTCATCGTAGAATTGAAACTAGTTGAAATATTCGGATGTGAGCTGTGGGGTCCATCTTTACACAAGTCCAAAAAAATTGCTTGTGTTTGAACAAGATTAAGCGGACTGCGAAGCTTGATCTCAAAGTTGATTTTGCGTTGATCTCGGGAACAACGAATCGCATCCTCAGTAAACCCACGTTGGGTGCTTCGAGCAATTGAGTAGCCATAGTACGATATCGTCCATCGTAACATGGAGATTGAAGGTTTCTTGAGTTGCTATTTGTTTCTCAAGATTAGGTGATTCCAACAGAAGTATGTCGGACGTTGTGGGTTGTCGACGTCTACGGCCTGATAACGAGTGCGCATGCACAAAAAAGAATATAAAAAGAAAATTTACACTAATCTTTTTTTTTTTTTGGTTTTTTCATGATTTATTCAAATGTATTTTTAACCGGACAATGAGATAAGACACTTCAAACCAAATAAACTACATACTTCACGGTAGCTTCACAAAAAGAAAAACACACATGTGAGCGGAGGAGTAGGAATAGCGCTAGGCTTATTCTTCCTTTTGGTCTTAGTTCCTCGGAAACCAACAACAAACCCTCCTTAAGCCCACGTTATAAAGTAAAGTTTAAAAACTTTTCACGGTGAGCCGTACGTAGTAAAAGACACAAATGACAAGTTTTTAAATCTTTTGTTTCGAGATTGGAACCAACAATTTCACCGGAAGTAATATTATTGATAATACCTCTCAGTAGAGAATCTTGATATATTGGTAATTTACCAATATTGAATAATTATTTCATATTATTTATATTTTTTATTGACAATGTTTATTATATTTTATTGTTTTTTTCTATATGATTATATATTATAATAATTACTACAAGAAAATGAGAAAATAAATTTTGTATCATTTTTAATGTTGATACAAAGAACTATCACAGATTCAAACACAAATTGTCAAACGTAACGATAATCGTTTTCAACCTCCCCGGCAACGGCGCCAAAAATTGTTTGGACTAAAACTACACCTAAAATATATATACATATAAAAATAAAAATATAAAAATAATATATAGTAAGAATAGTCTAGAAAACGAAAACCATAAAAACCGATAATAGTATAGAATGTTCCCGGGTCTTTATTCCCCAAATAAAGGCTGGACTGGATAATCGATAACATTCCGAAAGATTGGAGTTTGAATGAGAGAAATGATATTGAGAGTTGTGGAAAGTTAAAATTAAACATAACAAACAAAGAACGTTAAGAAAAAACCTAAAAATTAGAAAAAAGCTAAAAACGAGAGCACGAATCCCGAACAAATGGGCAAAAACCTAAAATCTTCAAATTAGACCCTATTGAAGAAATTTTCACATTCTACACTACTCCTAGGAACTAATAACGAAGAATAAAAAGACTAACTGAAACGGAGTCGTTTGACACCAAAATGAGTCAAGTACAAAAACCCGCACCCGAGCCGTTCTTTAAAAAGTCTAAAGTTACAAAAGGTGACCCAAAACGAAATTTTTTATATTTTCCCTACAAACTAATGACTACAAAAACATTTCCTCCAAAAATGAAAAAATAATTTTTTGAATAATTTTTGTATTTTTTATGAATGTTTTTTTAAACTTTCACTAAATAAAATTGTAAAAAATACTAAAACGACTTTTAAAAAATTCAGAAAAATTTTTACTAAAAAAACAAGACACTATGATTAACCTACGAAAAAATAAGAAACTTAAACCTTGCTATAAAATAAGAACCCGTAAAATAAGCTATAACAGCTTATGGCTTACAAAGAGGAAAAACACGCCTTTAACTACCTAAGCCTTGGGATACTTACACGAAAAGTCCCACTAGGCCCCCCCCCCTCGCATCGTAAAGTGTTGTGTAAAAGAGGGAGGTATCGATGGTGTAGAGAGACCCGTTTCGAGACTTGCTCCACCCTGGTAACCCTTGTCTTCCCCTTTTTTTTCGAAAAACTTTGTGAACCAAAGTTGTTAAGCTTATTGAACTTAACAACTTTCAAAATTTACAATTTTTTTTGAAAAGCTATAAATAAGCTTAAAAAGAAGCTTCTAAATGGACAGAAACTTAATCAGCTTTAACAGTAAAAATTCTAAGTCATTTGGACACTTGGGATACTTAAGATCAAGAAACAAAAACATAGGCAAAAATAAGCTAAGGGATAAACTAACTATCCTAAATAAGCACTAAAACTTAAAATGTGACAACAAAATAAGCTTAAAAACAAGGGCTAAAAATGACCATAAACTTAACTAAGCTTAAAAGGCAAAAAGGGCCATGACAGTTTAACAAAATAAGCAAAGAAAATGCAAATAAGCACTCACAGCTAATCACTCATCCTCAAAAAGCAACTAGGTAGCACAAAGAAGCAATTGAGAATAAGAAGCTCAATCATAAGCTAGAAAGTGGCTTATGCACACAGCAGTACTAACCTTGGAAGTTTAGTACTGATTGTGTGAAATGGTCTTAGAGTCACACTTTTTATGCTCAAAAAAAGCTAATAAAAAGGGTTTTTAAGACTGAAATTAAGGAACTTAACAAAGAGCTTATTGGCTCTCAAAATAAGCCGAAAAAGCTTGGGCTTAAGTTCTCTTAAAAGCCAAGAAAGAGGGCTTAAAATTCACCCCCTAGCACCAGGGGAGAATAAGCTAAAGACAATGGCTTAATTTGACAACTTATTCTAAGCTGTCAAATAAGCTCAAAATTAAAAGATAAGTTAAAACAGCTAAAGAACATCAAGAAAATAATTGTGCACAAATTTTAAGTTTCTAACACAATTTCACATTGCTTGATTTCTACTCTTGAAAAAGGGACTTTTTGCTTTTATAAATGACACTCAAATCTTTGGTAGTTTTGACTCATTAAGTCAAATGACTTAAAGTTGTTTTTGACAGCTTGATTTAACACACAAATGACACTTTTCTTTAACCACAACTCAAGTACACAAGATCTTATTAAATAAGCTCTTGTAGCTTTTTTAAACACCACAGTTTCAAATGTCACTTAGAAAACCTTGAAAAACATTCTTCAAACTTAAACAACTTTTAAAAATAGCCTCAAATAAGCTTAATACTTAAGTCAAAGTTTACTAACTTGACAACAACCCATACCACTTCCTTTTTGACCCGTTTTCATTGTTAACCCAAACACCCCCTTAATTTTTAAAAGTGATTTTTAAACATATAAAAGATAAATTTAACTGAACTTTTTAAAATACTACTACTACTTATGTAATTTTAAACAATAAAAAGATAAAAAGCTAAACAAATAAGCACTTAAAAAGGATGATAAGCTAGAATAGTATTTAAGCTATTGTTGACAGTTTTGGATCAAATTGCATGAAAATGAAATGAAAAGCACTAAAAGGCATGCTTAGGCATAAATGAACACAAATGAGCACAATAGAACATTAATAAGCTAAGAATAAGCCAATAAGCAATTGCTACAGTAACTTTTTAAGCAAAATTTAAAGAGAATTGTGCCTTTAACCCTTGCTCAAAACAGGAGATTTTTGAAACCTAATGAGCTCCAAAAACTACCCCCAGCTTATGAATAAGCTAAAAACTATAATCATCCCAATAAACCTTCCAATATTGCTTTATTCATTACCAATCTTGAACCTACAGATAACCTAGTCTTTAGTATATCTCTTATAAAGTTGTATAATAAATTTTAGAAACATGTTATGAAAGTATGCTTTAACATGAAAGCGTTAAATAGTTTTTTAAGAGACATTTGCAATTAAGAACACAAATATAAAAGAACTGAATTTTTCCCATTCAAAAAGTGACATACGAGTACATACAAGACGAAACAGAAAACTTAATCACTTAAAAAAACTTTTAAAAAATAAAAAAAACACTAAAAAAACAACTCTCTTGGCCACAATTAGGGACTTACAAAGCTTAAATAGGAAAACACAGCTAGGTTTGGGGCAAGGGTCTCTTTTTTGTCTTCAAAATGGGTGTGCTTTCTTGTAGACACACAAATGAAGATTTTTTGTTTTGTGAGAGCCTACAAAAGAAATCCCCCCACCAGCCATCCATGGTACCTTGTGCTTCTTTTAATTTGAACACAAATTCAGAGCCCCTCGAATCTTATCCTGAAAAATGGGTGGATTGCCAGCTTGGCAGTCTTACAGCTGGGGTGATAGTGGAGAAGGGGAGGGATGATTGTCCATGGGGTTTTAGGGATTAGTCAGTATAAAGGTGAAAGAAGAGACCCGTGATTGGGTCTTGGGGTTTTTAAAAAAACGGGAAAAGGGTTATAAAGGGTGATAGGGACGGGTTTGGTGGTTTGCCAACTTTGGTCCCTCAAGGTGTGTGTGGTGTTTGCAATCTTCGTCATGGAAATGAAACAATGTTTGGTGGAACTTAGCAGTTTAAGTACCCCAAAGGTTTATACATGGATTGCATGCCACAAGTCCATTGTTAGTTATAACCTTTTCTATAGCAGCTTTTGCCCTTGGGGTATCTCTTTGTTCATATGCATTATGCCCCATTCTCTTTATTCTCTTCTTTTTCCTCTTTAAATAAGTTTAGGGATTTAACAAGTTTAGTCCCTAAACTTGGTTTTCTTGACTTTTTGGCTTCGGGGTTGACTTGGTTGACTTTTTGGCTTCGATTTGGCTTCGTCTTTTCACACTTTTCCATTCCGTGCCCAGTTTTGTCGTTTTTGGCTTTGTTTTTTGTCCTTTTCTTAGATATCCGTTCCTGCACAACACAATTAGCAAAACAAGCATATTTTTGGCATTTTAAGTCCGTTTTTGGTTATTTTAGCTCGTTTTTAAAGGTAAAAGGTATGTGTAATTAAACACATACCAGATATCAAGAATGGTATTTGAAAGTTGCACCCATGGTCGATGAGTTTGGTTTTAAGACGACCAAGGTTCGAGGTCGAGTCATTATAAAGAAAGGGAATTTGATGCAAGGGATACAAATTTAGATGCTACGAGTACAAGGAACGAGCGAGGTGATTCATTGGTATCGAGTCAAGTAATATAATTAAGTAAGTCCCGTATAGATATAAAAATCACTTGAGGAAAAGTAATAGTTAATCTTTCGGAAGTCGTGTTCCAACGAGAGATGAATTTGAAATTCACAAAAATGTTTTGTTTGATGCTTGAATGCCAAATATTTTTGTTTTTGATTTTAAACTAAGTATAAGATAATAATAAACTATATAATACTAGAAAACAATGAGCAAGCAAATAATCAAAGATATATATATATATATATACTATATAAAATATATTATATATAGTATATATATATATATATATATATATATAGTATATATATAATATATATATATATATATATATATATATATATATATATATATAAAGATATGCTTGCTAAGTGATTTGTTTAGATCCTTAAGTGCGAATTAAATATACAATTAAATCCATATCGATGAATCAATATCTTTCGAATAAATTATCTTTTCACAACGTTGGTTTATTTTGAAAATAATTTTTATCAAGATATCGATTACTAAATTAATGCCTAATTATTCTTACGGCTTTTGCCCGCTAGAATAACCAAAACACTAATCTAAGTAATTCGAAAATCACTAATCAATATTTCCACTTTTATAATCACACTTAATTCACTAAACAATTTAACACTTAACAAGCATATATAAGATCTACTCACTAAGCATACTAATCAAGAAATAAGCAAACATGATCATTTTAAGCTAAATAAATCTAAACTACTAGTAATGAAAAGAGAAAGAGGATAGAACCGAATGATGAACCGAATCGAATATAAAAAACCACCCGATTACATAAACTAAGAAAAATACCTAGTTTATTTCTCTATTAGCTTTTATTTCACTAAATAGTAAATAAAATTGTAAACTTTATTAACTATAAGCTTAATAAAAACTAAATAAAGCTCTAAACTCGGAAATTGAACTAGCTTATGAACCCTTAAGCTCCACGCCAATGAGTAGAATCAAATCCATCAACGATAAAAACAAGACAGGTTTATTTGAACAAGATATAATAAGCTAGAAATTAAAACTAAAGACGAAATAAGCAAACTATAGATTTATTCCCCACTCGAAACTAAGGTGTTCAACTTAAAAAAGTGAACGAGAGACAAGTATAATTAAAGAAAAAGATCTAGATAAACTAATAAGCAAATGAAAATTAGATCTACTTGAAAAAGCAACAAACTTTTAAACTAAACATAAACTAAAATCACTAGATCTATTATTATTAGCTCTAGATCTACCCGAAACTAAGGTGTTCAATCAAGTGAACTCGGATCAGGTATGTTTAAGGACTAGATCTAAGAAATAATAATCCAAAAATGCAAACTTTAATAAGCTCGAATGAAGCTATTTGAATTAAGCTAAAAAAATAGTATATTCAAAAACTACACAATAAGAATAAACTTAAATAAGCTCGATCATTACGCCTAAAAGCTTTGAATCGTAATAAACTAAATAAGCTTACCGAATATAACAGCAGAGGAGAAAATGGCAAACGAAATAACCAATAAGCTTTTCATATTATTCCAAATAAGAAAATAAACCTGAATCAAAAAATAAGCAAAGCTATACAACGATTTAATATAAGCTTAAATCAAATCAAATAAGCTAAAGAAGCTTATTTGATTATGTGAAATTAAGCTATGAGAGCAATAAGCAAAAACTAGCTTATTAAAAAATAAGCTAGAAAGAAAAGAAAATTTAAATAAGAGGACTAGAGAAAGAATAAGCTCAAGTGATATCCAAAATCTTCATCTTCATTAAGTAAATAAGCAATAAGATCCAATACAAAAAGCTAAAACAAATAAGCTAAAAATTAATGCTTTTACAAACCCACCTAAACTAAATACAATAAATAAATCAACTAATGGTAAATAAAACCAACCGTACTAATTAATTCACCTCTGCTGGAAATGAGTTCACTTTTATAGCCCATTGAGAGCAGGGCTAATATGGTCATTACACACAAACGCGTTTTTATACACCTAACATTTATAGCCAATCATTTCATCCCCTTTCTAGATGCATCAGATCCAGCACACTGACAGCTGCAATTGTCGTCATTTTGTACACGTGGCAGCCTGTGATTGGCTAGCCACCTTGTACACTGCCACCTAGGACTGCAACATCTGACCCCTAATGATTGATCCTGGTACTGAACTCCCAATGATTGAACCTCGTACTTCTGACCCCCAATCATTTCTGACCTGCTACAGCACCTCGTATGCCAGTGACACGTGTCACTTTCTGATTAGCCCAGCCGCCACCTGCATAGTAAACTTGTCAGACGCCCGGCTCCGTCGCCGAAACCACTGGTCAACGGCAGTCAACGCTGGCGGCCAACGACGGTCAACGGAGACGGACCACCACCAGACCACCGCCGAAACAGTGGTCTGGCCGGGTCAACAACTGGGTCGGGTCGGGTCAACGGTCGGGTCAGGCCACCACCTGGCACCACGTGGCAGTTGACGTGGATAATATGCAAAGCTTCCTAAGCCCGGAGTCAACCTTTGACTTGAAAGAGAAAACACAAGGGAAGCCCCACTTCCAACTTAGCTATGACCAGCATTGACATTATCATAGTGTATATAAAATTTATTTAAGCCTTATTTCATTTGGTGTGATATTATTATATTTAAAAGCTTATTAATTTGGTAAGTGTTTATTTGATATAAAAGGTCAAAAATAGACTCGTGGGTTTCAAATAAAAAGGTTTCAAGGGCAGTTAAGGTACGATAGACTCGAATTTGTGCTCTTTTTCAATGAGGTGCTCGAGAATTTTTTGGTTCCGTTTTGAATCTCGAAAAACGTGAAAACGTCGTCGAAAGGCACCAGAAAATTACCGTTTTTGGCTTATTTTCAATCATTTGTACCTGTAAGACATAATTACATAATACACACATAATTTGCAACATAATTAACTCATGAATTTATTTTATTAGTCTTGATTATTAAAGTGTAATTTCGTGTTTCCAAAAAGATGTTGTTTAAGCACAATAAATCCTCCACACTAAGCCATTTGTAGGTCCCCACACGCAATGTTTATAAAACACGTCAGGAAAGAAAATAATTTAACCCCCCCTTAACTTAATAACCTCTCACATCAAACAAGAACATAAAATGTTCATTAAGAGAGGTCAAAAATGTTTTGTTTCGGAAGCTCCCCGTTTTAACCACTTATTCAATAATAGATAAAAACAAAAATAAAATTTTAATAAAATTTATTTCAAAAGCTTAAAGAATGGGATTTCGTCATCCTTGATTTTCACAATCCCCAAACTAAGCTTAAACGAAATCACAACTAGATATAACATTAGATGCTAACACTACTCATAATTGCTAATTGTGTAAGCTCGGCTACTTCTTGTTCCTTATTTCTAATTCCTATATGAAATTTTTATTTAGAAAACATAATGTGAAATATAATCACTTATTTAAATATATAGTCTTATTATCATAAAGGAGATCGGTTTAAACCATAATTAGTTTGAAATCCTTTCCTAAAGTAACGATTTGCTGAGAGTAACGTCCACATTAAGGTTCTGATTTCGCATAATTTAGGGGTTATCCTTTTTATTTCATCTGAAACAACTCAACTGCGAGTCCAGAGACGGAGGCTTTATTTAGATAAACCCGGAGTCGAAATTTAGCTTTATTAATATTATGATGCAACAATATTAGCCCTTGGTCCTTTAAACAACTGCAACATCGGGAGCGAACCGACCAGAAATAGTAGTCTTATTTTGACCTCGGGACAATCTTCGACCTTTTTAAAGGCTGCAATATCAGGAGCGAACCGACAAGAAACAGCAAACTTTTATCAGTCTCGGATTAATATTATTCTTATTATTACCTCCACCCTTTAAACAATTGAGACATCGGGTGCGAACCGACAAGAATCAGTAGTCTTATTTCGGCTTTGGTTTATTATATTATATTATATTATTATTATTATAGCCAAATTTCAAGTCCTGTGGTCTTTTAACTACCTAGATAACGGGAGCGAACCGTCAAGAATCGGTAGCCCATTTCCCCGCAACACTGACAGAACCTCGATGTGTACCTTACTTTTATCAGAAGAAATCTCTACGAAGGGAATAAAAACTAATAATCGCAAAAACCGTTTGACTTTATTTATTACAAATTTTTATTTTTATTATTTTATTAAGCTGGTGGGAGCAAAAAGCCACAATTAACCTCATATGAGCTCTAAAGAGATCCAACTACTACACATTTAGCATCTAACTTATACCTAGCCGTATCATTTTTTGTTCTTTGCAAAAAGAATTAAGTTTTACAAACGCTTAGTCTAGAAAGTTAAGGGTAAAACTAGAGTGCAAAACTCGGTCAAGTCAAAATCTCCCTAGTTCTAGGGCCCTACTTATTTACATATCTAATAATAACTAAGAATTTTTTTTAACAAAAACTAAAACAATATATGGTCAAAAGGGGTTACGTGGGATACAGACAAGCACATGTATGATCAATTTAGACAGAAACCCCCCACACTTAGAACTGAACATTGGCCTCAATGTTCAAAAATGTCAGGTAAAAAATTCCAAGTGAGAAAGGGGAAACAATATATATATATATATAGTTGATCAGAATTGAGGATTCCCAGGATATAATCATGAAAATGATCGGAGACCGCGTGATTAGAGGATTGAAAATAAGCACGAAGGTATTCAAGATCATAGGGAATCCTACAAGCAAAAATAGATACCCACGAAACACAACAAGGATAGAAGCACGCCCCCACACTTATTCATTACACCACTACTAAACTAAACTAATATTACTACTAATACTAGGATAAACACGGGTTGCCTCCCAAAAAGCGCTTGTTTATTAATGAGTCTCTAACTTGACTCGCCCCGAATTTAGTTGTCCTTGGGGGAACAACGGGCCGAAGATCCGATCTTTGAATAAATTTCACTAAAGATATGGCATTCATCAATCATGAAATTATCAATCAAAAGATGTGGAGATTTTCTCATGAAAGAGAAAACTCCATCAATAATGAGAATTCGAGGATCGAAAACTTTGTCTTCATTTCCGAAAGGAAATGATAGAAAAGTTTTGATCTCAGAAGGATCAGTGAGGAGAAGAAAGTCACTCATAAATGACATAGAAGAAAAGTCATCCAGAAGGAGAATGAAAAATCTCTTAGAGTGAACTCTATGAATAATGAATATTTCGGGGTCGAAAATTTTGTCTTTATTTCCGAAAGGAAATGAGACTAAAAGATCGATCTTAAAAAATCCGACATCAGAAAAAATGGAGTCACAATCGGATAGGAGAGGAGAATCATTGAGCTCAGGACTTGTAAGTTCCTTGGTTGAAATTTCATATATATTTTCTTCCAAATGTATAGTCAACTCTCCTGGGTCGAGCTCAATATCAAAGAAAAAACAATCATACTCCGATGAAAATATGATGTGATCGAGTTCATCGGCGAATTCCTCAAGATGAGAATCACTCCTATCGGCAGGAGAAAAAGGATCAATCGAAAGATCAAAATGAAACGATTCATATTGAAGAAGAGAAAGATCAAAATGAGAAGTGGTACTTCCACTACTCTTCTCTTCGATATGATCGACGTCAAAACTAAATGTTTCATAATCCAGAAGAGAATGATCAGAATGAGAAGTTGTACTGCCACTACTCTTCTCTTCGATATCAAAGCAAAATGTTTCGTAATCAGGTGAAAAATCTTCAAAATAAGAAAGGGTGTCGGTCTCCTCCAAGAGAGAGTCACTATCCTCGCAGGGAGTAGGAGATGGAGAGAGAGACTCAACCATATAATCGGAGTGGGATTGCCACTCAAATGATGAATTGATTTCTGAATTTTTAGCACCTCGAGAAAACGATCCTCGCATGTGATGTAAATGAAATTAATCATATTAATTGACTCATTTCTATGCTTATGAGGATGTTTTGAAGTGCTATCAGCATGAAAGATCAATTTTTCATCTCCGTCTCTCAGAATAAGCTTGTCTCCATATACATCAACTAGAGCATGGGCCGTCCTCAAGAAGGGTCTCCCTAAGATAAGGGGAACACGAGGATCGATGTCATAGTCAACGAAAACAAAGTCAGCAGGGAATGTAAACTTACCCACCGGCACAAAGACATCCTCAGCTATACCGGTTGGATAAGCAACAGACCAGTTAGCTAGCTCGAGGGTCATACGGGTGGGTACAAGTTTAGGAAGCATCAATTTCTTCCATACAGAAAGAGGCATAAGGTTAATGGTGGCACCTAGATCGGCTAGTGCCATACATTCCTCAAGCTTAGAAAAGTTATAGGGAATGAGAAATTTCCCAGGGTCTCCAAGTTTCTCGAGTAACTTTTTAAGGAGAACCGCTAAGCAATTTTCAGCCAAAGGAGTATTTTCCAATTATAAAAGTTTCTCCTTATTTGAAAGGAGATCTTTTAACATTTTAGTATACTTTGGCATAAGAGCTAAAGCTTCGGCAAGACTGATTTTGATATGAAGCTTCTTGAACATTTGCAAGAACTTATGGATTTAGATATCAGACTTGTCTTGAAGCTTATCCTTATTCAGCCTCAAAGGATAAGGAATAGGAGGCCGATGAGGATTTTGCTTAGGAAGCTCAGAAGTTTTAGAAACGGGAGATGGCTGGACTACCGAAGGTGGGACTCGTGCGGTACTTTTTAAACTTTGAATGTGAACCTGGTCCATGGTTGGCTCCAGGTCTCATTCTACCTCCTTAGAAGAAGAAAAAGGAGGAGGAGGAACTGAGGTTCCAGCTAAAACAATACCACTCCGTGTGGTAATTGCTTTGATTTTCTCTCGAGGGTTAGGTATCGTGTTGCTAGGCAACGCACCCTGAGGTCTCTCTAGAAGAGCCTTAGTCAATAAACCTATTTGATTTTGCATCACTTGATATCTAGCATCTTGGTTTCGGTTATAGGCATGTTGATTTTGGTTCTGGATCAATAACTGTCTCAACAAATTATCTGTGGAAGATTGATTTGGGGCTTGGTTTTGATAGGAATTTTGACCTTGGTTTTGATTATATCCCTGATTTTGATTGTAATTATTTCCTTGGTTAAACTTCTGATTTCTTTGCTGATTATACCCTTGATTTTGATTATATCGATTTTGGTTCTGGTTCTGGGTATTTCTGTTTTGATAATTCTGATTATTTCCCTGATTTTGATTATTAGATTGATTGAAACCGGGTGGTCCAAGATAATTATCGGAACGATAGCTCAAAAGGTTAAACCACCACCATGGCGGTTTGCTACCAGCCAGGGGTTTAGCCACGGTGGTTTGGTGGTGGCGGTTTGGCTATAATGACAGCGGTTTAGGGTGTTTAGACAGTGTTGACTGAGTCAACTCGGTATTTACCGAGTTGACACACTCAGTTCAGCTGTATCCGCTCACTAAGTCAAACCGGTCATGACTGAGTCAAGATCAACGACAAAAAATAAAAATGAACTGAAGACTCAAATTAAACCAGACTCAACAACATCAAGAGCTACACCAATCATCAACACAAATCCAGATCTAATACTAAACCCATCATCACATTCAAACAATCAAATCCAACATCTAAACCTATCCCATCGTCACATCAATAAACACCAACGCCATCTTTACAACCACATGACTCGAATACAAAATATAAAGATCTCAGTTCTATGTTTCGTTCGTATCTATCATAGATATGTTAAGACCATTAAAGATGTCTTCGAAACATGTAAAACCGATCATAGATCTATGTAAAGCCTAGCTACTTGATTCAATTTTCGAAAACCATAAAGAAAGAACACGAACAAGAATGTTCATATTCTTCTTTGTTTCTATATGTAAAGCACAAAAAACAAATGCACAAAAACCTTGTTGGAAACAAGAAAAGTATCGGTCACTTCCAAGTTGTAATAGTCTTAGCCCGTAGTTTGTTATATGATTAGTCTAGTAAGCTAGTCTGGCCCAAGGCCCATGGAAAGCCCGTTAAGGCCCATGGTCGGCCATCATAGGACTATATATACACCTCTCCATGCCTTGGAGAGGTGGCTGGTTGGTTGGCTTTTGTATTTTACTTTTCATATATGCATTTCATGTTTTCTTACTTTTTCTCTCTCTAGAAACAAAACCTTCCTTCCACTCACTCTCTCTCTAGTTCTTGATTGTTTATCATAGATTTCTAGTATTCTTCAATTGGTATCAAGAGTCATGGAGTGGTGTGTTTAGTTTTTGTGTTTGTCTTTTGATTTGTGTTCAAAACCTTTACAAAGAGCAAAATCTTAATTTAAAATTTTTTCGGCTTAAAAACCTTAAAGTTTTCATTTTTCTTGTTTCTATAGGGTTAGTAACACTAGTTGTACAAGATGTTTTGCAAGAAACCAATCAAAAATGTGTCTTTTTGAGTTTTGAAAATTTGGGTTTCGTCTTAGTTGGAACCGAACTAGTTTTGTGAGTTTGAACCGAACTAGTCATTTTTCTCTTGGAACCGAACTAGTATTTTTCTCTAAGAACCGAACTAGTCATTTTATCTTGGAACCGAACTAGTCATTTTTCTCTTGGAACCGAACTAGTCTTTTTCTCTTGGAACCGAACTAGTCATTTTCTCTTGGAACCGAACTAGTCATTTTCTATTGGAACCGAACTAGTCATTTTCTCTTGGAACCGAATTAGTCATTGTTACTTGGAACTGAACTAGTCATTGTTACTTGGAACCGAACTAGTCATTGTTACTTGAGCATTGAACTAATCAATTCACTTGAGAACCGAACTAGTCAACTAGTCATTTCCAATTGAAACCTATCACCTCATTTCTAAATTATACGGTTATTTCTGTGACTTGTAAAATCCCGTGAAACATTAACTTGTTTTCCTGGTTTTGTCGAGAATTGTAAAATCCCGTGTAGTTTCAAGATTATTTCAAGACTCAACAACCACTCAACCAAACACAATTTCTTTCTACCACCGTCTGATCAACTAAGTAATCTTTGTAACAATCAAATGATGACTCTTGCTGAGAAATCGATTCTTTCGGGTGCCGATAATCGTCCACCTATGTTGGAAAAGATTATGTATGATTCGTGGAAAAGCAGAATGGAACTATACATGCTAAATAGACAACATGGACGAATGATTCTTGAATCCGTTGAAAATGGTCCACTCATTTGGCCTTCAATTGAGGAAAATGGAGTGACTAGACCTAAGAGATATTCTGAGTTATCTCCTACAGAAGCAATTCAAGCTGATTGTGATATCAAGGCAACAAACATCATTCTCCAAGGGCTACCACCTGAGGTCTATGCATTGGTTAGTAATCATAAAGTCGCCAAGGAACTTTGGGAAAGAATTCAACTTCTTATGCAAGGAACTTCATTAACGAAACAAGAAAGGGAGTGTAAGCTTTATGATGAATTCGATAAGTTTGCTTATAAGAAGGGAGAAACACTGCGTGATTTCTACTTGAGATTTTCTCTGCTGCTGAATGATATGAATATCTACAATATGAAACTGGAACAATTTCAAGTGAACACCAAGTTTTTGAATACTCTTCCTCCTGAATGGAGCAAATTTGTGACAGATGTCAAATTGGTTCGGGATTTGCACACAACTAATGTTGATCAGCTTCATGCTTACTTGGGACAACACGAATATCATGCAAATGAGGTTCGTTTAATGCATGAACGCAATTCTGATCCGCTTGCTTTAGTTGCAACCCAACAGATGACCCAGTCTCCTTATCAAAATCATCAAAACTTATTCCAAAACACTCAATTTCAACCACAAGTTTCATCATTTCAGTCACCACAGTATGGTTCACCTTATCAGTCTCAACAATACTCAACTCATCAATCATCAACACCTCTTTCAATCACTTATCCATCTAATGAGTATCAATCATCAATTCACCACAACGTTTATTCTCCATCATCATCCATCCCTCAATTGGAATATGCTCCTTTAGTTAACCAACAATCTGAATTTTCCCAACCAGAAACAGGTCTAATTGTTCCTGTGTTCCAGAAAGGTGATGATCCCATTGATGCCATCAATCACATGATGTCATTTTTGACTGCTGTTGTCACTTCTCGTTATCCCACTACTAATAACCAGTTGAGAAATTCGTCAAACCCAAGGCAACAGGCAACCATCAATAATGGAAGAGTAACTTTGCAACCAATTCAGGGGAGACAAACTTCTTTTTCTACGGGTACTTCAAGGACTTACACTCCAGGAGCTAGTGGAAGCAATTCTGGGAAACAAAGGACGATTACCTGCTACAACTGCAAAGGGGAAGGTCATATGTCGAAACAGTGTACTAAACCCAAGAGGAAACGGGATGATTCGTGGTTCAAGGAGAAAGTGTTGTTGGTAGAAGCTCAAGCACATGGTCAAATTCTTAATGAGGAGGAACTAGCATTTTTGGCAGATCCAGGAATTCCAGAAGGTCAAGCCACACAGACAGTCATTACTCACAATGCTGCTTATCAAGCTGATGATTTGGATGCATATGACTCTGATTGTGACGAACTCAACTCTGCCAAAGTTGCTCTCATGGCGAATTTATCTCATTATGGTTCAGATGCTCTTGCTGAGGTACACAATCATGATAATATGAATAATAATGTGGTAAATCAAGCTGTGCAGGTGATGCCGTCTTCTCAACAGTCGAATGTTGTGAATCATTCAGAGACTGAAATAACCAGTGATAGCAATATCATTCCTTATTCTCAGTATGTGATTGAATCACAACAAGCAACTGTTCAGAATTCTAACTCCTCTGCACAACAAGATGATTTAATATTATCTGTGATTGAACAACTAAAAACCCAAGTTGCTAATTGTACCAAGATAAATCTGGAAAATAAGAGTGTCAATGATACCTTAACTGCTGAGCTTGAAAGATATAAGGAACAAGTTAAAGTTTTGAAAGAAGGACAAAATGTTGACTTAAGGAGTAAGGATAACGTTTCAGACACATGTGCACAGTCTGTAGAGATTGATCTTCTTAAACAAACTCTTTCAGAACATTTAAAAGAAAAGGAATCTTTATTACAAACGGTTACTCTTCTAAAAAATGATTTTAAGAAAGAAGAATCTAGGAACATTGATAGAGAAATAGCTCTAGAAAAGCAGATCAAACATCTAGATAATATTGTTTTTAAAAGAGATCAATCTGCACAAACTGTTCACATGTTGACGAAACCTCAGTTTTTCTATGATAATACCACTAAACAAGCTCTAGGTTTTCAAAATCCCTTCTATCTGCAGAAAGCTCAGCAGTCGAAACCAAAGCTATATGTTGGTGATATTATTGTTCAAACTAATCCTATTGTGATTCCTGACTCAGAAGAGACCTTAACACTTGCTGAAGAGAGTCGTTCCAAAATGCTTTTAAAACATAAGGATAATATGTATGATGTTAGCAATGGAAAGCAAGTTGATACACACCGATTAGATTATGCTGCCTTTCTGAACCAACTTTATAAAGATTTTCCAAAATTGTTTTGTTTACAAACTAAAATTATCTCGCTAAACAGCCTTTTGTCTCAAAAATTCTTGAAGTCTTAAGAACCCACATTTCTATTGAACCCCACCAATGTTGAGGTTCCAAAAGAACTTCCTAAAGTCAGCATGGTTAACACGAGTTTGAAGAAACTTAAACACCATCTTGCTAACTTTGATGTGGTAGTCAAAGAAAGGACCACACCCACAGCTATCACTGAGGGTTCGTGGGGTTTCGAACATACAAAAGCTTGTTTTAGGGATGAAATAATTCCATTTGTAAAAGCTCTGAAGGACTTATTTAGTACATTCAACCAACATTTGGTTGATGAACTTTCTGAAGTCCAAAATGTCTTCTATCAAATGGAACAGGTATGTGGCAACAAACATCGTATTGAGTCAAAAACATTTGAAGTTAAGATGAATCAAGTTTTGAACGAAAATGAACGACTCTTGGAACAAGTGATGAGCAAAGATATTGTGAACTTAATTGCGAATTCTTCTGTGGATAATGATTCTGTGAATGTGCGTGAATGTCAAAAGTGTCTCAAACTTGAGACTGAGCTTCAAACAGATTTCGTTGAAAAACAAATTTACGATAAACTGTTCAAAAGTTTTACCATTCTTGAAAAACATTGCATCTCTTTAGAAGTTGACACTCAACTTAAACATGAAATTTTTCAAAGGGAAAATTTTGTTTCAAATCAAAGTGTTCTAAGTTTTGATCAATTGTTTCAATTAAATGAATTGAAAGCGCAGTCCCAAGTGAAAGACACGGTAATTAATAAGTTAAAAGAGAGAATCAAATCTCTCAGTGGAAATATAAATAAGGATAAGATCAAACAGGACTTAGAAGAGATTGAAACCATAAATATTAAATTGGATCATAGGGTGACAAAACTTATTGCTGAGAATGAGAATTTGAAACAAACCTATAAGCAAATTTATGACTCGATTAAACCAGCACGTATTCGATCAAAAGAACAATGTGATGATTTAATTAATCAAGTCAATATAAAGTTTGTGGAAATTTCTGGCAATAACAGCACTTAAGGATAAATTAAGGAAACTTAAAGGAAAAGCTCTAGTTGATAATGATGTTTCAAATCACCCTAGTGATCCAGAGATGCATCAGGATAATATGGAACCAATAACCCCTAAATTGTTGAATAAAAGGTCAGCTCACTCTGCCTATATTAAGCATACTCATGAAGAAGCTGCAGTTCTTAGGGATTTAGTCTATCATATTAAAGCACACTATCCTCTAGATTCAGCCTTAGAATCTGCCTGTAAGTATACTAAGCTAATTCAGGAGTTGCTTTCAAAAATCAGTAAAACCTGCCCTAGTATCAACAATTCCGGAGAACAATTAGTGACTATGACCCCAAAGAACAAGGACAAAAGAGTTAGATTTACAGTGCCTGTCACATACTCAGGAAACACAATCACAAAATCTGTTTCTCACTTAAAATTAGTTTCTAACAAACCTATGTTGTCTTCTACAGGAGTAAAACAGTCTACTAGTTCTAGCGGATCACAACCCTCGGGCAATACAAAGAAAGATAAGATTCAACAAACACCAAGTAGTACTCTGAAGAATAACGTAGAAGCCCACCCTAGGAAAGTTAAATCTAGTTTGAAAAATAAAGACTGTGTTGTTGCACCTAAAGGAACTGCTCATGTGTAGCATTCCAAGCTTAAGGCAAATTATGAACTTAAATGTGTTAAGTGTAATGGTTGTATGCTTTCTGATAATCATGATTTGTGTGTTCTTGATTTTATCAATAATGTGAATGCTCGTACTAAATCTAGATCTGTTAAGAAAAATTCAAAGACAAAAGTTTGGAAACCAACAGGAAAGGTGTTTACCAATATTGGATATATTTGGAGACCTACTGGTCGGACCTTCACTATAGTAGGAAATGCGTGCCCTTTAACTAGTTTTACCACAACTACTGAAGTGACCCTTACGAAACCAATTACTCTAGATAATGATACACCTAAACCTACTGTAACATTGGTTTAATCAAGGAAACCTAGGAAATCTAAAACTAATGTTCCTGTTCGCAACCCTAAGATTTTTCAATCTGTATCTGCTAACAAAAAGGAACCTAGTAAATCTTGGGGATCCATAAATTCTGATGTTCCATCTTCCTCTCTTGATGCATGCAGGTCATTCAAATTGTCCTTTAGTATTTGGACTCCGGCTGCTCTAAGCATATGACCGGAGATCGCTCTCAGCTCACCAACTTTGTCAGCAAATTCTTGGGTACTGTCAAATTCGAAAATGATCATGTAGCAAAGATTATGGGTTCTGGAGACTATTAGATTGGGAATGTTATAATTTTAAGGGTTTATTACGTTGAAGGACTTGGGCATAATCTATTCTCTGTGGGACAATTTTGTGATTCCAACCTCGAAGTTGCTTTTTGTCAACACACCTACTACATTCGCAATCTAGAAGGTGTTGATGTATTAACTGGATCTCGAGGGAACAATCTTTATACACTCTCTCTTGGGGATATGATGGCGCCCTCACCTATCTGCCTCTTGTCAAAGGCCTCTAAAGGCAAGTCTTGGTTATGGCATCGTCGTCTCTCTCATTTAAACTTCGGTGCTATTAATCATCTTGCTAGACATGGTCTTGTTCGAGGTCTCCCTAAGCTCAAGTTTGAAAAGGACCATTTGTGTCCTGCATGT
>BQNB010016333.1:0-71796 GCA_026074375.1 Tanacetum coccineum
GCAGTTTTTGTCTGTTTTTGGTCATTTAAGCTCGTTTTCAGAGGTAAAAGATATGTGTAATTAAGCACTTATCAGAAACTTAATTGTGCTTTTTGTTCTATGATCCTTAAAATTACCAATAAGGTAATGAAAACAATACATTATGTCAACACAAGAATAAGTTGTAGTTAGGTAGTTAATTATTAAGAAAAAATCATAAAAAATAATAAAAATCTTTGAAAATGGGAATTCGGGTGTTTTATAACTTGTGATCTCTTAGCTCTCTCAACAAAAATCTTTGCTACTTTTCAAAGGTTTAGTTTGGGGAAGTTTCGAGGTATTTGGTTATAAGGCATGTAATATTGCGTGAGGACACGCAATCGTTTAGTTTGGGGAATTTTGATAAGTGTAAAATACACATATCTGTTTATACCAAAAATGACCCTAAATGACCCAAAACAAACTAAAAATGGCAAAGATATGCTTGTTTTTGTGTTTTGTGTATGCAGGTACGGATAAGACAAAAATCACAAGAAAACCGTCAAAAATGGGCAAACACGGACACGAGAAACGGAAGAGCACAAGAGAAGCCAAAGATTCAAAGCCAAAGCCAAGAAAAGTCAACCCTTGGTCAATTCTCAGTCAACAAAAGTCAACCAATAAAAGACAAAAACTCAAAATGTTTCAAATCAACCCTCCAAGTTTCAGAAAGTTACCATATTGGTCCCTAAGGCTTAATGGGCCTTAAACCCCTTAAAAACCATACCCGGATCAAGAGCCCACAACAAAAGCCCAAACCCTAGCCCAATACCCTTTTATAAAACCACAAGGACCATTTCTGCCATTTTCAAAAGTCCTTTTACACTACAACTTTTATAAACCAAACACAAGGACCAATTGTGCCATATTCCCAAAGTTTAAAATGAATTACCCCCGTTGACAGTTAAAAAAGGGGCCAAGCCAGGTTACTATTCATCCATCGTCCCCAAATCACCATACAGTCAAAATCAAAAGGCTTTTTGCAATTAAGGGTTAAAATGGACAATTCAAGGTCTCTAAAGCATGATGACAGGGAGAAAGTTGTAAATGCAAGGTTCTCATTAAATCACCATCAAGCAAAGCCACGAAGGAAGCACAAAGGGATGCTTGATTTTACTCTTGAGGCACTCACATAACTAGCACAAACGTCTCAATCACGGATTGCCACGTTGGCAATCCGTGTGAGATAGTTAGAGATCCAACGGCCATCAAATGCTCTCCAATGATTGGGTAATCGTGTGGTGATGATTGAAAGGAGCGTGGACAGCAAGGAAGGCCTAGAATGTTCAGTTTCAGGCTATAAATACACACACTATCACACACACACGATATCTAGTTTTTTAGTAGTTTAAGGATTTAGCTTAATTCTCATCTTTAGCTTATGTATTTTCCTTTCCAGCTTTTGTAATCTCCTTTTAAAGTAATGTAAACCAGCTTTTATATTAATGAAATATAAATTCACTTTGTCATAAGTTCTCTTGTTTTCTACTCATAAGCTCTCATTTTTCTTCAATTGTTAAACTAATGTTCATAAGCTCCTATAAGCTCTTACTAGTCTATAAGCTAGTAATTGAGCTTAAACCTACCTTAATCGTATTTTAATTCTTAAAATCAGCTTAAAACCTTATTACCTTTGCTTAAATGGATTATGGCTTTTGGAAGGAGAGCCATTCAAGGAAAGGCTCTCAAAGACTTATACTGGCTTATTTCTAATAAGCAAGAGCTTTTGATTAAGCTCAATTGAGCCATAGCTTCTGTTTAGCTGAAGTTGAAGGTTAGTTTTCATTTAACTTCTTTTTGTCCTTTAATTCCTAGTTAAATAAGTGCTCATTAGTGTAAACTGCTTAATTGCTTAATCTATTTGCTTATTAGTGCTTATTTACTTTTATTCTAGCTTATTAAGTATGATTGCTCATCTGTTTTTAGCTTAAATAGTTTAAATCTTGTTATAGCTTAACTTGTCTTTAAAAAACCATAAAAACCAAAAATATAGTAGCATAGTGTTAGATCTTAGATTTCTAGTTATTCAGTTGTTAGATCATGCTAGTTAAGTTTGTTTTAAGCTAAATATAGTCTGGTATCATAGGTTTATAAATTAGAATTCATTTTAAAAGCTTTTATTGAATCTGACATTCCATTAAGGAGTGTTTGGCATTAGTTACTTTGACCATCAAAAGTCAAAGTGAGTGTTAAGTTTTGCTTGAGTCAGTTTCATTTACACTTATAATCATTAGGAAAGGAGTATTTAGAATTTAGATTTTAAAATTGAACAAGTTAGGGTGTAATTTAGAAGTGCCTGCACCAGGGGATTTTTTCCCTTTAATTTCACTTGTGAAAATTTGATCCAAGTTCATTGAGCTTATTTGTGTTTGCATTGTGTTCAAACACACTCAAATAGAGTGTAAAGTGCAAATTCTCCCTTAAGGAAACCTGCACAATTTGAGTTTGTGGCTTTGCCATTTTGGTCTAGCAGTAGTAACTTAAGTTACTACTGCTGTCTTGATTGTCTTCAATTTGAATAGGTAAGTATAGTTTATTGTAGCTTAATTTTCAACTAGCTCTTAGTTTTCATATAGCTTAGTTTAAATCAAGCTTAATTTTCAAATTTCTAGCTTAGATTCTTAGGTACATTTACTTCTAAAAGTCATTAAATTTTCATTACGATTTCGTCTGTATTTTTTTTACATTTCCGTACGTTTTTTACGATATCGTCAGTTTTGATACGATTCGTCATTATCGCCGTTGTTACAACACACACACACACACATTGTTACGATTCGTCCTTTTGTTACATTCTTTCGTCCGTTTTTTTACGATTTCGTCAGTTTTGTTACGATTTCGTCCGTTTTGTTACGATTTCGTCAGTTTTGTTACGATTTCGTCCGGTTTTTTTCGATTTCGTCCGTTTTTTTACGATTTCGTACGTTTTTTACGATTTCGTCAGTTTTGTTACGTTTTCGTCCGTTTTTTACGATTTCGCCTGTTTTTTACGATTTCGCCCGTTTTTTTACGATTTCGTCAGTTTTTTTACGATTTCGTCAGTTCTTTTACGTTTTCGTCAGTTTTTTTACGTTTTCGTCCGTTTTTTTACGATTTCACTCGTTTTTTTACGATTTCGTCAGTTTTGTTACGATTTCGTCCGTTTTTTTACTATTTCGACCGTTTTCATACGATTTCGTTCATTTTTTTACGATTTCGTTCGTTTTTTTTATGATTTCGTCAGTTTTGTTACGATTTCGTTCGTTTTGTTACGATTTCGTCTGTTTTGTTACGATTTCGTCCGGTTTTTTTCTATTTCGTTTGTTTTTTTACGATTTCGTACGTTTTTTACGATTTCGTCACTTTTGTTACGTTTTCGTCTGTTTTTTTACGATTTCGCCTGTTTTTTTACGATTTCGCTCGTTTTTTTACGATTTCGTCAGTTTTTTTACGATTTCGTCAGTTTTGTTACGATTTCGTCCGGTTTTTTTCGATTTCGTCCGTTTTTTTACGATTTCGTACGTTTTTTACGATTTCGTCAGTTTTGTTACGTTTTCGTCCGTTTTTTTACGATTTCGCCTGTTTTTTTACGATTTCGCTCGTTTTTTTACGATTTCGTCAGTTTTTTTACGATTTCGTCAGTTCTTTTACGTTTTCGTCAGTTTTTTTACGTTTTCGTCCGTTTTTTTACGATTTCACTCGTTTTTTACGATTTCGTCAGTTTTGTTACGTTTTCGTCTGTTTTTTTACGTTTACGTCTGTTTTTTTACGTTTTCGTTTGTTTTTTTACGTTTTCGTCTGTTTTTTTACGTGTTCGTTCGTTTTGTACGATTTCGCCCTTTTTTTACGATTTCGTTCGTTTTTTACGTTTTCGTCTGTTTTTTTACGATTTCGTCTGTTTTTCTACGTTTTCGTCATTTTTTTTACGATTTCGTCATTTTTTTACGATTTCGCCCGTTTTTTTACGATTTCGTTAGTTTTTTACGAAATCGTAAAAAACTGACGAAAACGTAAAAAAACTGACGAAATCGTAAAAAACTGACGAAATCGTAAAAAAACGAGCGAAATTGTAAAAAAACGGATGAAAACGTAAAAAAACTGACGAAAACGTAAAAAACTGACGAAATCGTAAAAAAACTGACGAAATCGTAAAAAAACGGGCGGAATCGTAAAAAACGGACGAAAACGTAAAAAAACTGCCGGAAACGTAAAAAAACTGACGAAATCGTAAAAAAAAGACGAAATCGTAAAAAAACGGACGAAATCGTAAAAAAGCTGACGAAAACGTAAAAAACTGACGAAAACGTAAAAAAACTGACGAAATCGTAAAAAAACTGACGAAATCGTAAAAAACTGACGAAATCGTAAAAAACGAGCGAAATCGTAAAAAAACGGACGAAAACGTAAAAAAACTGACGAAAACGTAAAAAACTGACGAAATTGTAAAAAAACGAGCGGAATCGTAAAAAACGGACGAAAACGGAAAAAAACTGACGAAATTGTAAAAAAACTGACGAAATCGTAAAAAAACGGGTGAAAACGTAAAAAACTGACGAAATCGTAAAAAAACGGACGAAAACGTAAAAATTGACGAAATCTTAAAAAAAACTGACGAAATCGTAAAAAAACTGACGAAATCGTAAAAAACGGACGAAATCATAAAAAAGGGCGAAATCGTAAAAAAACGAGCTAAATCGTAAAAAACGGACGAAAACTTAAAAAACCTGACGAAAACATACAAAAGCATATAAATCAAAGATAATAATACGTGTTTGAAAGCTGAAAAGTGACGGGCAAAAACAACTATTAAATAAAGAAGACCCGCCGGGTAGCCCATTTAGTGTTTTACATGTGCCCATAAGCGCCCATTTAGTGTTTTAAATGTGCCCATAAGCGCCCATTTGGTGTTTTACATGTGCCCATAAGCGCCCATCAATAATAATTTGATGGGCAAAAAGTGCCCCATAACTTTTAAAAATGTGCCAAAAAGAGCCCATGAATTACCAAATGGGCAAGATTTGCCACCTCTACTCGACAGCAAAGGGTGTTTGTGTTGAGGTAATCATTTATCAACTTCTTTTTTAATGTTGTTTTATATTTGGTTTTTGGTTAACATTTTTTCTCATCTTAAGCAAAATGATGCAAGCGTCGTGATGGGATTAAGTCGTAAGGACGATAAAGAGAAGGAAGCTTGCTGGTTTTGTGTCGAGTGAGAACACTTAATGGTCTCGCGAGTCGTTTCTTGCATTCATAACGGCAGATAGCCATAAGAATCAATGCATACACATACAATTAAAAGCCTAGAAATTATCATTAAAAGTAATGCTTTCATTACTTATTATAATCTCTTTTGTAACATCCCATTTATCATCATGTAACCTCAGAACGTGTAACGGTTATATTTATGATAATTAAGTGATTTAATAGGAAAATGTGTAACCACCATATTACTATTTGTAACATACAAAATTGAAAAAAGGTTATTGATATACATTAAAATGTCAGTTATAAAAACTTAGGGGGTGTTTGGTTCGTTCATTTTAATATCCAGAATTTTAAATTCTATAGTATTTTAATTTTAGAGTTATTTTAATTTCTAGCATGTTAAAACCTCTAATCTTGTTTGGTTCATAGTTCTCGTAAAGTTTTTTAGATGTCAAAATAGCATATGACGTATTTGCCCTTTGGCATTTAGTGACATGGAGAAAAGGAGTGTGAAGAAGTAAAGGGTATCTTTGTCTTTAAAACATGACATGCACTAGCCATTTGAATTTTAAATGGACCATTTTACGAGAATCTATGTTCCAGTTGGATAATTAATTGCCTTCTACTTTTTAACCTAACAAGACAATTTAAGTAATTTAAAATTCAATTTCCCTATAATTCCCCCAAATACTCCTAACCAAACACGACCTTAATATAAAAGAATTCATGGTTTATGAAAGAATCAAAAAACTACAACACAAACTAGATACTTCACACACAATAGATTCAGTAATCCAAGATTCTTCCGACCCTTGAACCTCGCCCAGTCCCTCGTCGGTAAATTTAATTATACATGAACCTTTTACCGCAACACGTGGGTACCCGTCTATTTTAACGTATGTTTCAAAAATGCTACTTATGTTCCCTTCTTTTGTTTGGACCTTACGTTTATTTGGATATAAAATACTTTGCATTGTTATTGCTTAAAGTTATTTTAGTTTAAATTATCATTCATGTGTACAGTTGTTGTTAAAAAAACGTCTAACAGAATAGCGTTTGCTCGCCGCAAAATATAGTCACAGGGTACCCGCCGCCGCATTGCGCGGGTACCCTGCTAGTGTAATAATATATAGTCACATTTGGTATAAGGTTTTTAGGATTATTATACTTGCACATCAGTTATGATATCTTTGGGGTCAGGTTCTTTTTTTAATTTATAGCCCAAGTCATCGAAATAAAAATTGAGCTTGATATAGGATATTTTTTTAGACATTAAGGCAAAAGGAAGTTGAATTTGATATTAATAAGGTTTGAAAAAAATATAATATAATAGTGTAGTTGGTGTATAATGGTGTAATAAAATACTACGGTTTTTGAATAACACGTCTCTTGATCTTTTCATTGTTTGAAGATTTTGCATATCATGAAGACGTCAATGCACATGTATATTGTTTGGATTTGTTTATTTTATTTACAAATAATGTCTAGTAAAAAAACATGTAGAGTTTGATGTTATGGATGTTTTTACTTGTTTTGACAAATCAATGCACAAGTTATTTTTTTCAATTTTGGCGCAAAATCTCATGAAGTTTTAACAATTTAAAAAATTTGTTTGTTAATTGTTTGTGGATACAGGTACGAATATAAGTTGAAGCGATATGAAAAGTGCACATAGTGCTTCATAATACTGATCAGCCGAGAAGATAGATATGTAAATAGTAATGACACAAGTGCATGCAGTATATACAAGTGCACATGAAGTAACTTGAGCATGTATATATATATATATATATATATATATATATATATATATATATAAGGGATGAGCTTATAAACTTAGGCTTATCTAGGGGGGCCTCAGTAAGCTCTCTTTTATATATCATAAGCGAATCCAAACACCTAGCAAGTGCCTATAAGCTTGTTCCACATAAGCTGTAACCTACTTATTAAAGATAAGCTTAGACTCGGTGGGGATGGCTTGTTTTTTATAACATAAAACATACATGCACTTAACACTAAACCATATAATCTCTTTGACATACATGCACTTAGCACCGAAACATACCTGCACTTAGCATCGAAACATACCTGCACTTAGCATTGAAGTTTTCTTTCACGAGTGGTTATTATTTGATTGTAGCAGGTAGTGCATATGTGTTTTAAGGTTGATATGACGGAATGGCCCCATAAAATCAATGCCCCAGATGTTAAAATATTTAAGCAAAAAACTTGGATGGAGTTTTGTGGCATCTCATACGATTGCGTAATTTTTCCTTGGTTGACATATGTCACAACGGGTGGACAAAGTCGTGGGCATCCCTTTGTAGATGGTGGAGCCACTAGAATCCTGAGTCGAAGACTTTTCTTGCTGTGTAATTGGCACCATAGTGTCCCCCAGTAGGTCCACTGTGGCAAGCTTTGAGAATGTCTAAAGCTTCTTGCCCAGAAACACAACGTCTAATCACTTGGTCAACACAGTTTTTAAACAGAAAGGGATCTCCAGAAAATAATGTTGAAATCCTGAAGAATGCTATTTTTTTTGTTGGGATGTCATTCACTTGTAACAAATTTCCCCGCATAGGTTAGTTTGCAAAATCTGCAAAACCCATGGTGGGTACTATATCTTTAAGAGCCAATAGATCATGGGTTTTCTGAGAGGTAAAATGCTTCATTTATTTCCTTTGTTCTCGAACTTATCTTGGTGAGGATTTTCCAGTCTTGAAAGATGATCTGCAGCAAGATTTTCTGCTCCTTTTTTGTCTCGAATTTCAATGTCAAATTCTTGGAGCAATAGGATCCACGCTGAGTCGTGCCTTAGATCCTTATTGGCAAAGAGATAACTTGATGGCGAATGGTCAGTATACACTATGCTTTTGGGACATACAAAGATATGACGGAATTTCATCAAGGCATCCATACAGCAATAATACCTTTTTCGGTCGTAGTTGTAGTGAGTTTGAGCACCTGTTCATAGTTTGATAGCATAATGTATAGGTTGGAAATGCTTGTGATTTCTTTGCCCGAGGACTGCCCCAATTGCGAAAGACGTGCATCGTCACATCAGTTCAAAGGGCAGGTTCCCAGTGGGGAGCAATTTTAAGATGGAGCTCAGTCAATTTTCTTTTGAGTG
Source organism: Tanacetum coccineum (assembly GCA_026074375.1). Taxonomy (NCBI): domain Eukaryota; kingdom Viridiplantae; phylum Streptophyta; class Magnoliopsida; order Asterales; family Asteraceae; genus Tanacetum; species Tanacetum coccineum. Next base: position 8,333 of record BQNB010016333.1, read on the forward strand.
TTATTAATGATTTGATACACTTCCAGTGAGAAGAAAAAATGGAGTCTCTTTTTCAAGCAAATGAGTCATAGGACGGGCAATTTTCGAGAAGTCCTGAATGAATCGTCGGTTAAAAACCGGCCGTGCCAAGGAAATACGGACCCTTTGACGAAGACGTCGGTATGGAGGGAGTTTGCTATTACTTCGTCCTCTAGCTCTATTAACCTAAGTGATTAGAAATTTTGTGTCTGAGTAACAATGCCTTCCTTCACCATTAAAATGGCTCTTCTCCCAGTTTAAAGACAAATTGGTGTCTTCACACCTCTTCAACATCTTTTCCAAATGGGTTAGGCACGTAGAGAAAGAGTCCACGAAGACCGAAAAGTCATCCATAAATACTTCCATCATTTTTTCATATCATATGTGGAAGATTGCCATTCATACATCGTTGTGGAAGTGCCTAGGAGTCATTGCAAAGCCTCCAAAAGGCATGCGACGACGAGAGGCAAAAGGTTCCGTTTGGTATGAGGCAAGTAAAGGTTGTCTTTTCTTGATCTTTTGGGTCAATTGGGATCTAAAAATAACCCGAGAAGCCATCGAGGAAACAGTAGTATTCGTTTCCTGCTAGTCTTTCGAGCAATTTGGTCAATGTCAGGGATATGGGAAGTGATCTTTCGGTGGTTCATTAAGTTTTCTGTAATCAATACATACTCGCCATCCCGGGTGACCAATCGAGTATGGAATTCAGTTAATTCATCATTCGTGATGTCGGTCATGGCCTCTTTTTAGGTACTCGTGTACCGGGCTTACCCAAGGGCTGTCAGAGATGGGGTAAATCAATCCAGCGTCAAGGAGTTTTTCAACCTCCTTCTTGATAACGTCGTGGATTTTTGGGTTTTACCCTTCTCGACTTTGACAGTTGGTTTCGTAGTCCTCTTCCATTAAATTTTGTGAGTACAATAATTTTTTGGTTAACCCACCCTTTATATCGGAGAGGGTTTTCCAAGTGTTGGCTCGCTTGTGGGACTACTTGAGGAACCTTGAGAAGAAGAGTTGCCTTTTCCTCATCTTTTAAGTCTTTAGAATTATGACAGGCAACTTGTTGTCGGCCTTCCAAAATGCGTTTCAAGGATGGATGCGGTGGCAGTTCTTGGTTCAACTGGGGGGTCATCAACGGAAAGATTCAACAGTTTTATCTTCACAGAGTTAGAAGTTCTTTCTAACTCACGGCAGATATTGTTCTTGATTTGGGAGGGGGGAGTGGTTGGTTCATGTTCAAAATTGCTTCTAGAAGCAGGATGTCCCTCAGGATCCTGATAAGTTGATCAACTTCGGATGAAGTGGATCATCTTCTTAGAGCTAGAAAAGAATTTGTTCTTCAATAAAAGGGAAAATCACTGTTCCGAAAGGAGGGAGAGTTGGAGAAAGCCAGTTAAGTAGAGGAGCAGTAGAAACAATAGGTCAACATATGGAGTGGGATTGACCACTCGGCGCCATGTTTGATAATCCTTGAGGTCTCTTGAGAGTACTCACAAAGCCATTATCAATGACGTCGATTTTGTTTACGTCATTTGGTTGTAATCAGCTGTGTATTTTGAAGTTTGGTCCAGATTGAATGTGATGGCTTCTTGCAACACGAAGGGTTAATCTTACCTTCACAAACATCTATCAAAAGCATGACTGGTTCTTCAAGAAACATCGCTCCGAGGAATTAAAGGTACTCGGGGGTCTGGTGTCAAAATCAACAAAACTTACGAAGTCAGCTGGTTGGAAATTGGAATTTTCCACTTGTACAAAGAAATCTTTCATACGATTACCGATCGAGTTTAGTGATCGAACGTCAGCTAGGTCCTAGTGTCATGCAACGTCGAGGTCAATCAGGAAAGAGATAGATTATTCCATAAGAATAATGGCATGAGATTAATGTCGCACCAAGATCGCCAATGCGTTGCATGTTGTAATCCCAGTAAATTCACATGGAATCAGATTACGGCCAGGGTCTTCAAGTTTCTTTGGTAACTGTTGAGGATGACCGCTGAACAATTCACATTTAAAGATGTTCTTGCACAATTCGTCTCAATTTTTCTTTGTTTCCAATCAAAGTTTTTCAAGTTGAAGCAAAATTTAGGCATGTGCATCAAGGCATCGGTAAAAGCTAATTTCTCGAAAACTCATATATCTAATGATTTCATAGAATTTCGCGATTTGATCGTTTTGCTTTTTCCTTGGCCTTTCATCATTTCTTCTTGACTGGAAATGGAATGGATGCTTTAGGTAGAAAGAGTAACAACAGGAGCAACATTGGGCTCAAGATTTGGATTACGAGACTGAATTTTGAACAACAGGAGGGAGTGGACGTCTTCGGTGCTTCCGTTATTAGCAGGAGGCATCGTGTCCTTTGTAACCTCGGTGTCATGATAACTGCTTTTCGGTCCTTGGATGGGTAACACCACTTTGGGTAGTGATACCTTTTAAATTTCTTTGGGTTGGTAAAGTGTTACCAGGAAGTGTTCCAGAACGGGATAGTAGAAGCTTGTTAATAGCTGTAAGGTAAGTAAGTAGATCAAATTTTGAAAGCATGTCAGGTCAAATTTGCTTTTGGGATTGCATGTTTTGACCTTGGTTTTGCATTTGTTTCTCCAACACTGCATTCAATTGGCTGGTGAGACATATCTTTCAAAATCAGTTTTTGACACACCGTGTGTCTGAGGAGCAGGTCCTTGATGAGCTACTGGTTGATTGACCGGAGGTCGATAAATCTGACCTTGGTTGAAATTGTTTCCTCTGTTTTGATTGAAGTTATTTCCTCGATTGAAATTGTTTTGACTATTTGCATGGAGGATTCTGAATGGGAGGACAAAACCAGGAGGTTCGAATTTTTTTGAGTCCACGACGATGGCGATAACCAGAATTAGCTTGGTTGAAATTGGCCGCAGCGGCCTGGGACACATACTCTTGGATATTATCATGGTAAATGTTGCTGTTAGTGGCTGGACAGTTTTGATAAGAATGACCTCCCCCACAAGTTACAACAAACTTTGGTTCTCAACGCTTTTACGGGGGCGGAGGGAAGTGGGGTTTGGTTCTTTCTATACAAGATTATGCCCGAACACATGTCTTTGAGATTCAGCAAGTCAGATAGATGGCTTGGGGTGGAAGAGCTAGGCGTATCATTTTAGCTGCAACTGCTTTTTGGTCTTGGTTGTCGTACCTTAGGACTTGCTCTCGATGATTTTTAAACATTCTCGAGCATTTTGTTAAGAAATGTTACACCGGCAGCAGAGTTCAATTGAATCTTGATCACTTGAGTTGAGGGAGGGAATCTGTTCAGATTGTAGCGAGTTGATGCATTTTGAAAATCCTATGATGAGGGCACATCCCCTTAAAAATCATTGACACGACTCCCTTGCTCTAAACGTACTCATCAAAATTTTTGCTGAAATCTCCATGATTTCATTTTGAGTTGTCGTTTTAGAGGGAAGGGAAGGAATTTGTTAATAAATGTCGAAAACAAGGATCATCCCAAGTTTCAAATCGATTCGAGGGGGTTCCTTTTTTTCCAGCCTATGGGCTGCCCCTTCGAGAGGGAAAACGGGGAAGAAAAGCATAAGGTTTAATCGACGTATTGGTTTGTTCGGAATCTTCATTGTAGAAGTGATCTTGCTGAAATAAACGGAATGTGAAGCATGTGGGGTCTCTTTATCATTTCCAAAAAATTGTTGTTTTGGACCAAGATATTTATGTTAGGACCAATGCTGATCTCAAAAGTTATCGCGGTGATTTCTAGGAATACTTCGCATCCTCGTTAACCCCTCGGTGGGTGCTTTCGAGCAATTGCGCCATAGTACGATTATCAGCCATCGTTAACTATGGAGGATTATCAGGGTTTCTCAAGATTAAGATGATTCAACAGAAGTTTTGTCGAACTTGTGGTTGTCGACGTCTACGGGCTGAGAACGATGTGCGCAATGCACAAATTAGAATTATAATAAAGAAAATTTACACTAATTTTTTTTTTTGGTTTTTTTTTTCAATGATTTATTTTACAATTGTTTTAACGGACAATGCGATAAGACAACTAAACCCAAATAATCGATTACTTCACGGTCAGCTCTAAAAAGATAAACGCACCAGGTGACGCGGAGCAGGAGTTGGAATAGCGCGAGTTATTTCTCCTTTCGGTCGTTGTTCCTTGAAACAACCATTCTTATACACCTATATAGTTTGTTTTAAAGATTTTTACAAGGTGAGCGTTGTCGTAAAGGACACATTTGGCAAGTTTTTTAAATCGTTTTTGTTTCGAGTTGGGAACCAACAAGGTCACCGGAAGTTATTTTGATTAATACCTCAGTTGAGAATATTATATTTTGGTATTTTTACCAATTTGTGAATTTTATTTCTTTTTATGGACAATGTTTTTATATTTTTGGTTTTTTTTTTTTTGGTTTTTATCTGATAATTATACTAAAAGAAATGAAAAATATTTTTGTACTTTTTTATATTTTTATAATAAAAGAAAAATATTCACAGTTTCAAACACAAAATGCCAAACAAACGTAAGATAAAGGTATCAAGCCTCCCCGGCAACGGCGCCAAAAATTGATCCGTCCAAACTACACCTTAAAATATATATAATATAATAAAATATAAAAATATATCTATATTAAGTATAGTTAAAGACAGAATCAATGAACCGAGAAGTAGTATAGAGTGTTCCCGGGTCGTTTATCCCCAACGAGGCTGGAATGGAAAATCGATACAGTCGAAGATTTGAGTTTGAAGGAAGGAATTGATTTGAGAGATTGAAAAAGTCAAATTAGATAATAACAAACTAAAACGTTTAAAAAAATCCTAAAAATTACGAATTTAAGCTGAAAAACGGAAGCACGAATCCCGAACAAAAGGGGAAAAACCTAAAATCTTTAAAAATAACCCTACGAAGAAATTTTCACTTCTAAACTACTCTTGGGAAACAAATAACGCAGATTGAAAATAGATAGACCGAAATCGGACAGTGCGTTTGACCCAAAAACGAGTCAAGACAAAATCCCGTACCCGGACCGTTCTTTAAAAAAAGAAAAGTTGTAAAAATGACCCTACGAAAATTTTTGTATTTTTCCTACAAACTATATGACAAAAGAAAATTTTCTAAAAAAGCAAAATATTTTTTTGATAATTTTTGTATGCTTTTATTAATTAATTATAACTTTTTCTAACGAAATTTAATTAAATTATAAAATATATTAAATGACTTCGAAAAAAAAATTTGAAAAATTTACTAAAAAATACTTTACCGTATAAATAACCTACGGAAAATTAGAAAAGCAATATTGGCTTAAATATAGCCCACGATAAAAGCTAAATCTCAGCTTATAAGCCTAAAAGCCTAAAACACCTTAAATTGCAAGGCCCTTGAGTTTGAACGAAATAGACCAAGGCGCAAGTGGTGGATGGTGTTTCAAATGGGGACTATTCGTGAGGTCAATTGGGTTCGAGTCTTGCTCACCCAGACCTCTTGTCTTTCCTTTTTTTTTCGATAAACTCAAAGTAAGAAAGTTGTTAAGCTCGTGGGGTTAACAACTTTGTCTTGTCTACAAAACTTTTTACGAAAGCTCTAAATAAGCTTAAAAATAAGCTTAAACTCGACAGTTAGCTTGTTTGGTTATAATAAGCAAAAAATGCTAAGTCTTTTGGGATTGTGGTGACACTTAAGCTATACCTTGGAAAGATAAAGCAAAAGGGGTTCTACACTACACCTTTTATTAGCTCTAGAAAGCTAAAAAGCATTAAGATAATTAAGCGTGGACAAAATGGCTTAATGACAGAATTCAACAACAAGGTTAAGGGCTAAAATGCTTAACCTTACTAACCTTAGAAGCTAGAAAATGGAAGATAAGCACTCAAAACTAACTTACTTACTAAATTAAGTGCTAGGATCAATTTAGTTATTAAATAAGCGCTATAAGACAGAAAAGTGAAATAGGCAATTCCTACACTAAGACATGCACAACAAGTCAAAAGGAAGTTTGGGCTTAAAAACTATAGCCATCAAACAAGCTTTTCTTAAAAGGCTGAAACTTAGAGGGCTTATACAAGGGGTTATAAGCTCTTGAAATAAGCCAAGGACTTGGGCTTAAGTACTCTTAAAAGCTAAGAAAAAGAGGCTTAAAGTCTCCCCTTTGCACCAGGGGAGCTTTAAGGCTAATCTCAAGGGGCTTATTTGACAGCTTTCAAAAAGCTGTCAAATAAGCTCTAAATAAGAAAATAAGCTCAAAAGTTGAAGGTACTCTAGGCAATGGGCTCTGTTGCACCATTTTTTAGCTTTAAAAAACTCATTTAAAACTGCTGAATTTTGTAGGTGAAAATGCTTGTGGATCTTTTAAAATGAAATAAGCAAACAATTGGTGATTTTTGATACTACGTCAAAAGGACAAGGGCTATTGTGGACAGCTTGTTTGTGTACACACAAAAACTACACACTTTTTGAACCCTTAACTCAAATTACAAGTCTTACACTAAATAAGCACTTGTGTGTTTTTTAAAAATGACAGTTTAGAAAAGTTTGGTTTAGATAGAACTTTGTGAAAAACAATATTGACCCTTAAAAAAATTTTATAAAACAGTTTACAAAAGCTTTACAAAATCTAAGCTAATATACTTTTGATGTCGCAACCCAACCACAACCCATTTTGACCCGTTTGAATGCTGACCCTAAAACACCCTTTAAGTCTAAATTCAATACTAAAAATGAGCTCAAAATCTATTTTTAAGTAAAATCTAAACCTTTTATTACTTTTTGACTTACACTAACCTAATAAAGCTTTTTAAAAATAAAAACTTGAGGTGGTTAATGGAAATAAGCACTTTCTCACATAGCTTATTACACTAACATTGACGTTTTAAATGATAAATTGAGATTTCACAAATTGATTCATGAAAACTTAAAATATCTATAATAACAATACGAACAAATTTGTTTGCAAAGATTGAACAGGATATGGAGAGTAAATAAGCAAATGTTCTTAAAGTTATAATTTAGCTAATATGAAATTTGAGAAATGGAACCTTGAATTTTGTAGTCTCAGTCACAAGCCACTCTTGTAGAGTGAGTGGCTAAAAAAACATACCTAATGGCTCCTTAGCCTCTAAACCAATGAGCTTAAAGCTCAATAAGCTAATTTAGCTTATTACTCCTTTTAGCTTCCAAAGTGCATCAAATGAACTCAAGTTATCATGCTTTCATATAAAATGAACAAAATAAATTAATGGGACTGGCTTTTACCAAATGTTTGACTGAATTTGGCCTCTTATTTATAACAAGAATAAGCTCAAATGGAGCTTTATTGAAGTAGGTTATGAAGTAATAAACAGCTTGAATTTTCATTAAAACTGAGAATTACAAGTACATAAACGAAATTAGCAAAAAAAACACTTAAACTATTTTTAAAAAACTACACTAAAAAACTACTTGTTGGCCACAATGGCTTTACAAAGCTATATATAGAAAAAATTCGACTAGGCTCTCCTTCTTTTTCTTTCTTTCACTTGTGTTTCTTTGAAGACACATAAAGAGTTGTGTTTGTTGTTGTGAGTGGTTCACAGCCTCAATCTTGGCCCTTTTAATTTTGCCTTGGATCATTCTGGTCGTCGAAATAACTTTGGGGAGAGGTGGGATTGCCAACTTGGCAATCTCACAGCTGGGAAAGTTAGTGGAGGGGGGGGGGGGGGGATGTGTACCATGGTAGTGGTGGTAATTAAGCGGGTAAAAATGGGTTTATAAACCCGTGAGTTGTTTTTGGGGGGAAAACAATGGCGGGAAAAGAAGTTGTACAAAGGTTGGGGGTGACAGAGCATTATTTTACCCATTTGGCAAGGTTAGTCCCTCAAAGATATTATAAATTTTGCGTTCCATCGTTCTTGGTGTTATATATCTTTGGGGGAAACTACCCCAGAATTGGATTTCAACATTACACCATCCAGATCCACTTTGGCAAGGACAAAACAAGTCCCCAAGAGTTATATAACTCTTTGCATGAACCGTCCTTGGTGTGTACAAGTTAAGGAACTTGACAGTTTTCACCCTTGTAGTGTAACTTTGCAGAAATGGCAGATTGCACCCTTGTCCTCTTTTCTCCTCTTTTCTTTCTTTAAATCTAAGTTTAGGGATTACAATTTTCAGTCCCTTACTTATATTTCTTTGACTTTTGGCCCCTGGGGTTGACTTGGGTTGATCTCTTGACCAGTTGACTTTTCTGTAACTTTTATGACTTGATTGACTTTTCGGCTTCGATTTGGCTTTGTTCTTACCAGTCTTTTCCATTCCGAGTCCGGTTTTGTCGTTTGGCTTTGTTTTTCTGTTCCTTCCTTTCTTAGTTATCCGTTTCCTGCCACAATTATAATTAGCAAAAACAGGCGTTATATTTGCATTTTTTTAAGTCCGTTTTTGGTTATTTTAGCTCGTTTTTAAAGGTAAAAGGTATGTGTAATTAAGCACATACCAGTCCCTAAGGCTTAACGGGCCCTAAACTTATCAAAAACCCTACCCGGATCATAAGCCCAAAACAAAAGCCCAAAATCATAAGTCCAATAACCTTTTATAACTCCAGGGACCAAATGTGCCAATTCTAAAAGTTGTAATATACTTGGATGTGTAACACTTTTACATTTCACAAAGAGAGGGACTATTATTGCCAATTGCTCAAAGTTTAAAAAAGTTTTACCAGTTTTCTGTTAGGAAAAAGGCACCAACCATGGTTACTATTCATCATCTCTCCCAAAACACTACACAGCCAAAAGCAAAGGGCTTTTCCAAATTAAAGGGTGGAAAGGACAATTCAATGGCTCTAGTACAAGATGGCAGGGATAAAATCGTAATATCAAGGCTCTTATTGGTAAATCAAGCTAGGAAATGCCACGTGGATGTGAGGAAGCACATGAAAATGATTGGGTTTACTCTAGAATCACTCACACAACAAGCACAAATGTCTCTATCACGGATTGCCACGCTGGCAATCCGTGTGAGTTCATTTGTGATCCAAGGGCTCAAATTCATCCTCCAATGATTGATGGAATGTACGGATGTGATTGATGGGAGCGTGGGCAGCAAGACAAGGCTAGAAGGTTCAACTTGTGGTTATAAATAACACACACTCACACACACATGATCATCTTCTTTTCCTTTTTACACCTAGTTTAGCTTTTAGATTTTTAATAGCTTATTGTAACTTTCTTTTAAAATCAGTTGTAATTTTTCAATCATGTAATCAAGCTTTTAGATTAATGAAATTAAGTTTTTATCTTTAAAAAATCTGTCATTAGCTCTTGTTAGTTACTCATAAGCTCTCAATAAGCCAAAGTAATAAGCCTTAGTTTAATAAGCTCTATTTCAGCTCTCATAAGTCTCTAAGCTTATGATAGAGCTTAATAAGACATTTAATCTAGTAAACACCTAATTTCTTAAAATTAGTTAATACCTTAACTATTTGGACTTATAAGCTTTGGAAGGGGATTCAATCATGGAAGGAATCCCAAGGACTTATACTAGCTTATCCAATAGGATAAGCTAGAGCTTGTAGCTGCTTATTTTTGTGCTTCTGTTTAGCTGAAGCTTGGTAAGTTCTTATTTAATTTCATTGTTCTTAAATTTTAGCTTAAAATTGCTTAATAGTGTAGATTGCTCATTATTATTGCGTATTATTTTTTATATCTGCTTATTTGTTGCTTTATGGTCTATTTTGCTTATTAATTAATCATCTTTGCTCTAATTTGTTTTTAGCTTAGGAAGATTTGATCATAGTTTCTTATTAATTGTTTTAAAAAAATAATAAAAACCAAAAAATTAGTTAGCATTAGTTGTAGATCTTTAATCTCAGCTTAATTAGTGATTGATTTATGTTTGTTAAGTCTAATATAAGCTAGTTTTTATCTGGTAATAAGGATTAGTTAATTGGATTTTAACTTTTAAGCTTAAGTCAAATCTATCATTAGTTAAAGGGGTGTTTGGATTTAGATTATTTGACCTCTAAAAGACAAAATAACGTTTGAAATTTGTTTGAGTTAGTTGTGTTATCATTTTAAACAAGTAGAAAAGGAGTTTTCAGAAGTTAGTTTTAAGAAATCAAAAAGTTAGGGCTTAATATGTATGTTCCTGTACCAGGGGAACTTGTTTTTGCCATTTCATTGTGAAATTTTGATCAAAGCTCCTTAGGCTTAAACTGAGTTTGGCATTTGTGTTTAAATTCACTTAACAAGAGTGTTCATTGCAGGTTAGACCAAAAAGGTCACCTGCAATTTGATTTTGGTTTTAGTTCATTTACACTAGCAGTAGTAACTTATGTTACTACTGCAGTTGTTAGCCTTTTTATCTTCATTTTAGTTAGCTTAAGTAGGATCTAGGCTTTAAAACTTAGTATATTTTTAGATTAGTTATAGCTTAATATAGTTTAAAGCTTGATTTCTCTTTTCTTGCTTATTTGCTTAATTACATTCAGCTTAAAAAGTCATAAAAATCCAAAAATACCAAAAACAGTAGTAACTTAGTTTAAGCTTTTAAATTGGAAACTTTGCTTATAGTAGTTATTTTAATAATCTAGATTCATAGCTTAGTAGGTAATTGTTAAGTTCTCATAAGCTAAACTTCTGTCTCAGCTTATTGAGCTTATTGGCTTATTTAGATTTTTAATTCTAAGTGCCTAGTTCTGAGTTAGCTGCTTTGATCTTTAGTTTTAGTAAGCCTTAAGTGTTTTTAGTCATAGTAGCTTTTCAATTTTAGCTTATGCACATCATTAGGATTCTAGAACAACTTTTGGTTTGAAAAATGAGCTTATATTAAAGCTTGTGCAAGCTAATAAGTCAAAACTAGCTTATTGTTCTTTAAAACCTTAGTTTCTGTAAACAGCTTTTTCTAAGGCTGTTTTAGAGCTTATTTTTAGTTTTCAGCTTATATTGTCTTTATTAAAAGTGTTTAAAAATGTTGGTTTTATAAGATTTAGCTTTTGGTTTTCAAAAATTTTCAAAATAAAAAAAAAGCAAAAAGGGGTGTGTTGCCAGACTCGAACCCACGACCTATCCCTCATAGTCCATACGTTTTACCATCTTGCTACAATAGCTCATCCGTCAATCTCCCTTTCTTTTTAATCTTTATACACGTTTTCCTTTTTCTAATTTTTAATAAGCCGTAGCTTATTTGAGCTGTTTAGGGGCTTATTTGTTAAGCTATTTGTTAGTTCTTATTTTTCCTTTGATCTTTGCAGCTTTTTAGATTTTCCTTGAATTTTTCTTAATTTTCCATTTAGTAGATTATTTTTAATAATTTTTCTAAGGTTTTAATTTTCGAAAAATCATAAAAAATAGAAAAAATTTAAAAAAACTAAAAAAATAGTTTTTAGTTTTAGAAAAATTACTTTTAGTTTTACATCTAGAAAAATCATTTTTACACCTTTTAGATTTAAATTTTCATTTTTGAGCTTTTATTTTTAATTTTAAAAATAGGATTTTAATTTTAAAAATAGTTAAAAATAGTTTTCTGAGTTTTTATGTTATTTTAGACTTTTCTAAGTTTAAAAATCATTTTTCTTAATTTTTAGGACTTAATTTGCTATTTTTAGGATTTAATTAGATTAAATTAGTTTTTAATTCATAATAAATTCAAAAATAATCAAAAAAATAATTTTCTTTTCCTAAAATTTTTGTTTGTCCTATTCTAGGTTTAAAATTTTAGTTTACATTTTTAAGGATTAATTTGGTCTTATTTGCTTATTTGTCGCCTTTTAATTGTTCCCGTTATTTGGTTTAAGTGTTTAATTGCTTTTGTGTGCTTATTTTATTTGTTGCTTTTATTTAGTAGTCATAGATAACCAAATCAATCTTTGCTCTTATTCAATTCATAATCCAAACTAAGCCGTGGTTTCAATTTCACAAGTCGTTGGGGAAACGACCCGGGAAAGCATACTTCCCGGTTTTATATGTATTATATTATATTATATATATATATCTCTTAGAGTGAATTTTTCTTAAGGGAGACTTTGGGAAAGTTCTTAATTGCACTTTTGGAATATTATATATTTTATATTAATTTACTACAATCAATTTTTTTGATTATTTTTGAATTTATTATGAATTAAAAACGAATTTAATCTAATTAAATCCTAGAAAATAGCAAATTAAGTCCTAAAAATTAAGAAAAATGATTTTTTAACTTAGAAAAGTCTAAAATAACATAAAAACTCAGAAAACTATTTTTAACTATTTTTAAAATTAAAATCCTATTTTTAAAATTAAAATTAAAAGCTCAAAAATGAAAATAAAAATCTAAAAGTGATGAAAATGATTTTAATGAATGTAAACCTAGAAATATTTATTCTAATACTAAAAACTATTTTTTTGTATTTTTATAAAACTTTTTTCTATTTTTTATGAATTTTTGAAAATTTAAACTTAAAAAAATGATAAAACTTAATCTACTTAATTAAAAATTACCAAAAAATAGGAAAAATCTAAAAAGAAACAAAGTTTACTAGAAAAATGAAAAGAACAATACAGCTTAACAAATAAGCTGTAAAAGCCCTAGAATAAGCTACGGCTTAAAAGGAAAAAGGAAAAGAAAATCAAGTATAAAGATTAAATGATGCAAGGAATGGTTGGATGAGCTATTGAAGCACAATGGTAAAACGTATGGACTATGAGGGAGAGGTCGTGGGTTCGAGTCTGGTAACACACCCCATTTTGCTCTTTTTATTTTTTTAAAAATTTTGGAAAACCAAAAGCTAAAACATATTAAGCACACATTTTTAAACACTTTTTATAAAGACAATATAAGCTGAAAACTAAAAATAAACTCTAAAACAACCTTAGAAAAAGCTGTTTACAGAAACTAAGGTTTTAAAGAACAAAAAGCTAGTTTTGACTTATTAGCTTGCACAAGCTTTAATATAAGCTCATTTTTCAAACCAAAAGCTGTTCTAGAATCCTAATGATGTGTATAAGCTAAAATTGATAAGCTACTATGACTAAAAACACTTAAGGCTTACTAAATCTAAAGATCAAAGCAGCTAACTCAGAACTAGGCACTTAGAATTCAAAATCTCAATAAGCCAATAAGCTCAATAAGCTGAGACAGAAGTTTAGCTTATGAGAACTTGACAATTACCTACTAAGCTATGAATCCAGATTATTAAAATAACTACTATAAGCTAAGTTTCCAATTTAAAATCTTAAACTAAGTTACTACTGTTTTTGGTATTTCTGGATTTTTATGACTTTTTAAGCTGAATGTAATTAAACAAATAAGCAAGAAATGAGAAATCAAGCTTTAAACTATTTTAAGCTATAACTAATCTAAAAAATATACTAAGTTTTAAAGCCTAGATCCTACTTAAGCTAACTAAAATGAAAATTAAAAGGCCAACAGTAGTAACTGCTGTTACTACTGCTGGTGTATTTTGAAAAAGCCACAAACACAAGTGTGCAGGTTACCTTAAGGGTAGACCTACACAACACACTCCTATTGAGTGTGTTTGAGCTAACTACAAACACAAATCAAGCCTAAAAGGCTTGATTCAATTTTTAACAAGCAAAAATTAAGGAAAAAAGTGCCCTGGTGCTGAGATAACTAGATTAAGCCCTAACTTTTTAGATTTTGAAAACTAACTTTTGAAAATGCTTTTCCTAATGATCATAAGTGAAAATGAAACTGAATCAAGCAAAATTAAGAGCTTACTTTGAATTTTGGTGGTCAAACAAGCTTAAACCAAACACCCCTTTAGGATTTGACAAATTTTATAAAACATTAGAATCTAAGATCTAATTATCAAAACCTTATTACCAGATCTTAAACAGCTTATATGTGGAGGCAATTTCAACCAAAACCGTCAAGGAGCCGTTTATCAAGCCCCACCATACCAACCACCAACAATTCAACCACCAGTTTATCAAGCTCATCCTCAACAAATGCAAGGTGTTTCAAAGACCGATTTCGAGAATTATGTCAAGGCTAATGATGCTGTGTTACGGAATATGCAAAATCAAGGCCAAGGTTTACAAAACCAAATACAAAGTTTAACAAGAAAATGCTTTCTAAAGTTCATAACTCCAACACCGCTTCAATCTTTCAGAATTCATGTGTACTCTCAAGTCAAACCTTAAACTAAACCCTCGTAAGCATGTTAATGCTATCACCACACGAAGTGGTAAGACTTGTGAAGGACCTTCGATTCCTCTTGTTCCTACACCCGTTGTTTCTACTCCTCTAAAGGAACCCGAACAAAACCCGGAGACGTTAATAGACAAAGTGCAAAAACCAAGTTCAGAAAATACTGCACAAGTCCCACCTCCAGAGGAAGAAGATTCCATTTTCATTGAAATCCCAAAACCAAAAGCAAAGAAAACCGTTAACATTGAAATTCAAGAACCAAATTCTCCAGAGCCTAATTCATATCAACCTAAACTTCCATATCCCGAGAGGATGAAAGTGAGAGAGAATGATAAACCAAGTGCTCAACATAGCCGGTTTTTGAAGATGTTTAAACAACTCCGTTTAGAGATTGGATTGAAAGATGGTCTCATCGAAATGCCGAAGTTCAACAAATGGTTAAGCGGTTTACTAAGGAACAAAGAGAAACTCGAGGAGATCACCATTACAACCGTGAATGCTGAATGTTCCACAATCATTATGAACAAAGTTCCCGAGAAGCTCGAAGATCCCAGAAAATTTCTTATTCCGTGTGCTTTACAAGAACTTGATAGGACTAATGCTTTAGCCGATTCCGGAGCTAGAATAAATCTTTTACCTCATTCTATCTACAAGCAACTTGGGCTTGAAGCTTTGACTCCCACATCGAGAAGAACACTCGAGCGTTGGCCAAACGTTCCATTTACTCATCCAATGGTATTCGGCCGAGGTATGTTTGTATTTTGAGAGTTGATGGTTCACTTTTTCTTGCGGATTTTGTGTGTTAATTTTGTACCAGACCCAAAGTGCCCTATAATTTTAGGAAGAACCTTTTCATTCGCAACCGCAAAGAAGGCTCTCAAAGATTGATCTTTAAGAGTAGGAAAAGGAAGAACAAGTATTATTATGCCGAAAAATCTAAAGAAAAACAAGGATAACATTTGTCTAACGCCATTTCCCTGTTCATCGATTTTCTCCAAAGATGATCCGTTTAAGTGGCATTACCACTAACTCCATGTCTGATGATCCTTCACCTAGTTTCTTCAACTGTAGACTAGTGATAATCTTGAAAGTCATCACGATAAACCAACTCCTCTAACTCATACCACCGGTAATTGACTTTCAATCCTTAAAAAGGATTCTCAAGAAGGAAATTTTCAAGTTCATTCAAATCCTCTTTTTGAATTTGATGACAATTTCAAATCTAGCACCATAAATCCTCTTTTTGATGAGATATAAGAAGATGTCGAGATTGAGAATTCCAACGAACCAGTGTTACTTCAAACACCTTTGTCCGATAAGGGTGAATGTTTTGATCCAGGAGATGAAATTGATGTTTTTCTTGCTATGGAAATTTCAATGGATTATGAAGAAGGTTATTATGAATCAGAAGGAGATGTACTTTTTCTTGAAAGTTTCTTTTGTGAAGATACCTCCCATAATTTCGCTTCCGAAGTGATTTCTGACCATGATACTTCGATTTCTTTTTCTCCAAGGAGTGATCCTCTTCACCATGAGTTCGTCGGTGAACTTATTACACTTCCTTCAAGGATTGTTAGTGAACATGAGGATTATCTTAATCGTATGACTTTGCTTTGTGATATTTCAACTTCCCGGTCACAGGAAAATGTTCATGCTAATCAAAGTTTAATTATCGATTCTCTTCCCGTATCTCCTATCCCCGTTGAGGATAGTGACCCCGTACATGAAGAGATCGATATTTTCCTCATTCCAGATGATTTAATTCCGCCAGGTGTTGAGAATGATGATTCCGAAGATGAAGATAATAAGTTCCCTAACCTTGACCATCAAGACAACCCATTATCTCCTCGTCCTCTATCGGAACCACCGGATGTTGAGAAATGTCTTGAACCCGAAGCGGGTATTTTGATAAACAAAGTGTTTAAGGGTGCAACTACCCCATGTGCTCATGATGTAGCGTGCTCTTTCTTTGCACAACCAACAACCAGTCCTCAACTTAAAAATGAGGATTTTCAGCAGATTGATGAAGATGACTTGGAAGAATTGGATCTTAGATGGCAGGTGGCTATGTTTACGATCAGAGTGAAGAAATTCATTCAGAAGACAGGAAGGAACTTGGAGTTTAAAGAAAAATGACATGTTTCTCTTGATAAGTCAAAAATTGAATGCTATAATTGTCACATAAAATGGCACTTTGCTAGGGAATGCAGATATGGAAGGAATCAAGGGAGAAAATCTTATGGTGACAATGGCAGGAGCAATGCACCAACAAATAAATCTTCATCACAGGCACTGGTAGCTCAAGATGGTCTAGGAGGCTATGACTGGAGTAATGGTTTTGAATTAGAACCAGTCAACTATGCTTTAATGGCAATCTCTTCTTCAAGCTCATCAAGTTCTTCTGACAATGAGGTACAAAAATGTTCTAAACAATGTCTTAAATCTTTTAAAACTCTTCAAAAGAATTATGATAGTAAAAGAGAAAAACATAGCAGAGCAAGACTAGAAATTCAGGGTTATGAGTTAGCCTTAGAGTCACTAGAATCTAGGATACTTGTACATGAAAAGAATGAACTGGCTTGGGGTGAAAAATATGAGTTTCAAAACTATAAGCTTAAATGCAGAGAAATAAAAGTTAACAACCTTAACCTGGAATTAGAGAAAGTTGTTAAGGAAAGAGATGAGTTAAAATTAAAGATAAACAAATGAGAAGAATCGTCCAAGAATCTTGATGAATTGCTCAACAGTCAAATGAGTGCTAGAGATAAAACTAGTTTAGGATATGACACACAATTGAATGAAATGAGTAACAATTCTGAAACTGATAGTGAGATTAGTTTGAGTGTTTTTTATGTCATAACAAGTGATAAAGAGAACACACCAGCAAATGATAGGTTCTCTAAAGCAGATGGGTTTCATAATGTTCCCCCTCCTATAACAGGGAACTTCCTAACCCCAAGAGCTGACATATCATTTGTAGGTTTAGATGAATATGCCATTAGGAAGAAAATAATTGAGTCAAAAACAACTGATCTTAATACTAAAACAAGTGAGACTATAGGTAAAACAAATGAAGCAAATACTCAAAAACCTAAGACAGTCTATGAATCAGTTAATAGAGATAAAGTTATCATTGAGGAATAGAACTCAGATGATGAGGATGATGTGTCTGAAGTGCAAACAGTTAGTCCTGTTAAGCCTAATGAGACTCAAACTGTTAAAACTAGAGTTCATAAAATTGGTCAAACTTCTCAGAAACAAGGAATTAGATTTAATGTGGTATATCATATATCATAACACGGGGTCGATTCTTGGATCGGGCTAGTTTCTAGAGAGAGAAACACTTGAGAGAGAAATTCTAGAGAGAGAAAGTGTTTTCTTTTGTAAAATGAATTATGACTAGCTTGTCTCTTCCAAAGTTGGAAGAGACTATATATATAGTACTTACAATATACCGGGTATTAGTACCCGACTTAAAACCGAAAAACGTACTATTAACTATTGAACTACGAGCTATATAAAACAGTAAAATACACGGGGTGACCGAGTCTTTTTCTAATATCTAACAATCTCCCCCTAAGGGAGGTCACCCCAGAGAATACCAAACTTTAATCACTTCATTCTTTAGCTCGTAGACATTTGATCTCTTGTTCATTTGGGATAGTAATCTTTTGATTCATCTTACGCTTGTCTTTGACTGTGATCTTGAGCTTTCTTGAGATCATCGTCCAAACATAATCTTACATCATCTTGTGATGGATCGCCATCTTGTGCACTTGTGAAGAATGCATGACATCAGAGTTTGCGGAAGCTTTGACACCTTTATGAGGTCTTTCATAGCATCATAACAAGTGTAGGTCGTGTCTTGGCATTCGGTTATTTACTTGACATCTCCGGAACTAGGAATTTCCATCTCCATCTCCATCTTTAAGATATCCTGTAATGAAACAGTTAGTAATAAAGAGAAAATTGATTTGAAAAGACAGTCTAAGTGTTTCTTATGAAAGAATTTTGCAACACTTCGAGAGTTTTGATTGTTTGTCAAATGATAAATAACCGTCAATTCTTATACTGGAACAAGTTTGATTCACGCAGAACCGCACCATTGTTTCTTTCCAGTTGACACAAGATTGATTCTTGTAGAATCGCACAAGTCACCTACCTAGAGCTTGTTTGATGTTGGCTCTAGCAGGATTTCCATCTTCATTGTGAACAGCTATCGTTTCACTCGGATGTTCTGGCAATATCACAAGGATAATGCGTAGGACTCTTAGGATAGACTTGTTTCCACAGTGTGTGAAAGACAAGAGAATTGGATATGTGTCCTAACGAGATTAATTGACGATCTCTTGGCTCTAGACTCAATAGTGCGTTTTGGTTTTAGTAATCGGAGGCTGGAGCAGACTGCCACCTGTTCAATATCAACTAACTCGGAGTGAGAAAGTCAATAGATAACGTGTTTAGTCTCCGTGAGAAATGAAACAGAAATCTTTTGAAAGATTCTGAGTGGCTAGGGAGGGTTGTGCATTGCATCACTGGGTCCATGATGTCGATCTTCAATGTCAGCAATCATCTGAATTAACCCGGTTTCTACCTAAGTGAATGGAGGGCTTCTTTCTTTACACCCTTTATCTTTACAATTCTTTTTAATTCTTTAACCCCTTCAGTGCTTACCGAGACTTCATGACTAGAAAGATTCTTTTTAATTCTTTACAATTCTTTTTAATCTTTTGAAAGATTCTGAGTGGCTAGGGAGGGTTGTGCATTGCATCACTGGGTCCATGATGTCGATCTTCAATGTCAGTGGATTGTTCTGGTAGAATCCTCCGGTTATGGTGGTATCATTGGGAATATTACTAACTTACCAACTTATAAACTCCAAATAAGTAAATGCATGGTCGGTCTTTTGTAGACCGTTCCATTTCATACAAACGTTGAAAATTCAATTAAGGTACTTACGATATAAATATCAAAGCGTTTAGTACCTCGATTGTTTTTGACAATTTTCACAAACGCTCCCCCTCAAAATGTGCTTCGGTAACCGAAATTGTTTAGCACGTTTGGGCGGAGTATATGAGTCCTCATAATCACTGTTCTTTATTTACAATATTTATATCACAACTTTTCTCCCTTATTAAAAATTTTAAACCCTTTGACATTTTGGATATCAATTGATTTAAATATGTTATAAAATTTGGGAGAAAAGTGTGTCCTTAACTCACAAGACGTGTATGAAACATTACTGCTCACCTATCGTTGAGGTATATCAATTATCCTACTTTAATCATCAAGAGAATTAATATCTATAATGTACAAGGGATATTATTCACAATAAGAGATGATTGACTTTTGATTGTAATGACGATGTCGTACCGTTGTTGGTGATCAGTTGTAGTAAATATCTCTTATTCGTCCTCCAACAAAGCTTTCTAGATTCGATAGATCCTTTTGATCTGTAGTCTTTTCTCTATTGCTGTGGATGAAGACTTTGGCTTCTTCTTTATCATCCTTGACCATTCCTAGTTCTATCGCCTTTTGTACTCGAACAGATGAAAGTCTTTAACCGATTTGGTCCAGCTTTTCCTGACTCTTGTTCAACGTCCCATCCACTATATTGTGAAGCTCATTCTGCTCATCCGCTTTCTTTTCATTTTCTAATATCTGAGAAAACTACTCTTGGCTAGGGACAGATCCTATAGTCTTCTTTGAAGTAATAGGTCGTGCCATCCCATTTTGGAGTCAAGGTTCGATCTTTGTTAGATAACCTTTCAATCTGAGCTGTAAAGTCTCCCAATTATTTCTGACTTCACCAGGTTTCTTTATCCACATGTTGACTGGGTTGTGAAGACTAGTCTTGTTGTTTTCTTGGGCAGATGATTGCGCTTTTCTTTAGAATATGAGAGGACCAGATCTTCAAAATCTTGGGGATGAAGGATTTTTGAAAATCCTTTTCGAGATCTTGTATTCTTGATAATCAGCTCGACGTAAGAATTATCTCTCTTAGGTAGTTGTATCGACAACATATTTTTCAACACTTTGGACACTGACCACACTGAGAAATTCGCATCTGAGATTGACAGCTTCACGATTAGGAGGACTAACTGATGTTGTTGATATAGAATTCCTTCCTTAAAAACACCAGTGATTGATGCCATTTGACCGCATGATGTATTTTCGCATTCACTTCTCTACCCACATCGATGGAAACTAATTCTTCAGGCCATTTCTAGGTAAGAGCTGGCTTTGAGCTTGGATATGGATAAGGCAAGTTTTCGCTCTTTATCACCTGTCATCAGATCATTCAGTCTTATGAAGAGGAATTGTGGTTGAATAGTTACCTGACATGGTGGACCTCCTAAGGCAGTGGTTTATACATATTTCTCTTCACAGGTTCAAAAACAAACTGTCAAAATTACGATATTCTTGCTCAGCCTCCCCGGCAGCGGCGCCAAAATTTGACTCGCGTGTTCTTACACCTTTTTATATATCAATAAACGTAAACATATATAAATATATAACAAGGATCAGGACCCACAAAATCAAAGAAAACCGGAAGCAGTATAGAGAAACTCCGGGTCGTTATGTCCCAACGAGGCTAGAGATGGAAAATCGAAAGACGATTGATGATTTGTTTGAATGTCACAAGGAATGATTGGGCACTAAAACTGATAAAAATAAGCAAAAGCACATAAAAACAGCAAAGAGAATAAGCTGGAACAAGAATCAAAGCTAGCAAAGGCAAAAACACTAAAAACTTCTACACTAAGGCACGAATAAGCTCGAATAAACTTAAGACAAATCTAAATAGGCTAAACTAACTCTAAATAAGCAAATACAAAAAGCAATTAAGCTAAATTAAACAAGATAAACACGACAGTACTAACAACAGTACTAACAGTTTTAACTACCAGTACTAACTTGGAGTTAGTACTGCTAGGCTAACAAGACTTAAAGAAATAATAAATAAGCAAACAAAGCTAAAACAGAAGTTCACCTAACCTTAATAAGCACTTAGTAATTGGAATAAGCAACTAAAATGATAAATAAGCTGAAAAACTAAAACTGAAAAACTCTTAAAATATTTTGAAAAAGGAAAATAAGCTTAAATAAGCTTACCCCTAAAGAAAGTAAAGGAAAATGGTTTAATATACTCTAAAAAGCTAATCTAATCTTAAATAAGTAGAGACAATAAGCTAATAAGCAGAAATGGACTAACAGTACTAACTAAAATGAACTACCAGTACTAACTTTGAGTTAGTACTGCTAGGCTAAAGTTAGTACTGTTAGCTTAAGGTTAGTACTGCTAGGCTAACAAGACTTAAAGAAATAATAAATAAGCAAACAAAGCTAAAACAGAAGTTCACCTAACCTTAATAAGCACTTAGTGATTGGAATAAGCAACTAAAATGATAAATAAGCTGAAAAACTAAAACTGAAAAACTCTTAAAATATTTTGAAAAAGGAAAATAAGCTTAAATAAGCTAGCAGTATAACTATAAAACCAACAGTGTATTAAATAAACTAAGCGTTCTGCAATAGATAAGTAATTAAGAAAAAGAAAAGAGACTTACAACACCCCTTCTCAAAAAAAAAGGGCTATAAAACAGGAATCTACAAGCTTAACTTGAGGAAAACAAGTTAGTGAGATTCCATAAGCCCATCCAAACTGGGCTTAACATCCATAACATAAGCTGGGTGGATATTTGAGAGTGATATTGTGAATACAAAAACAATAAATTAAGTAACTTAACACTGATATTGGACTTAAAAACTCAACTTGCATTAAATTTTAAAGTGTTTACAAAGCTGGAAATAAAAGCCGTAAATAACTAAAAAATAAGCTACGTTGTATTAAAACTTAAAAACTAGATAAAAACTAAGACATAGGTGCCTCAAGGCTTAAAAAAAGCTCTATTTATAGCCGAAGTCTTGGACTTGCAGCTTGTGCTTCTTTGATAGACATAAAAATAAGTGTGCTTGTGTGTGAGGAGAGTCTAAAGGCAAATCCCAGCCTTGATTTCTTTAGCTTCTTTGGAGAATAATCTCAACCTCGAAATGATTGTGGGATTGGGAAAGGATAGCTAATGGACTTTTATACAGCTGGGGGAAGTAGTAGGGTGGGTGAAATGAATTTGTTGCTAGGTAGAGAAGTGGTTTTGCAGGAGAAAGTATAGGGCGACATACATTTAACTGTTTTAAGGTGGGAAAGAGACTTTTTGGGGAAGTATCAGTTTTGGTCCCCTGAAGTTGTATAACTTAGAATGCAATATCTACCCGGTGGCAGTTTTGCCTTGTCTTTTTATATCTTTTGTAATACAACTTTTAGGCTTGGCAGTTTTTAGCCCTCAAGTTGTAAAATTCTTCATGCGGATGACTTTAGACTTCGACATGACTTGGTCCTTTCCTTCCCGTGCCTTGGATTTGTTTTGTTGTTTTTGCTTTCTTTTTAGCTCCTTTTCTTGAATTCCTTTCCCATTCACAATACAAATGCAAACATACAAATACAATGTATTTTTGGCATGTTTTTAGGCTTTTAAGTCCGCTTAATATGGAAAATGGAATGTGTAATTAAACACATATCAATCTTCTTCGTCAACAAGTTGGAAAGCAGGCTTTCCCTTTCTAACCTTCTGTGGGAAGCTTACGCTTGGAAAGTTTCATTGTAGGAGGAGCTGCTTGTTGTTTACAGGTGTGGTGTTGTGGGCTTTTTAGAGTAGCACGCTTGTGTATGGGGGGGGGGGGGCGGGGGGTGGGGGGGGGTGGGGTGTGGGGGGGGTGGGGGTGGGGGGGGGGGGGGGGGGGGGGGGTGGGGGGGGGGGGGGGGGTTGGGGGTGAGTTGCATGCTTGCACTTCCTTGAGGGGTTTTCTTTGTATTCTCAGCAACCATTTTCAGATACTTGGGATAATACGAGGATTGTTGAATGGCTTCTGTTATCAAGGGATCGGGAATTGCCATTCCAAACACTTCAACTGACTCACCTTTAGGGACAAACTTGAGATTTCCAAATATAATCATCTCCAGTGTGATAACAGCAGAATCAGACGTCGAGGGATGTTGTTATTACGTGCCAAGTATAGATTAATCCACTTTGGAAAACCGTCCATATGGATGAGGAGAGGGAGTTACTTTCCTTCTTTGGGTTCTTCAGAATTGCTTTTGTGGCTTGCTTTGTGTGAGAAAAATTCTGGACCCTTGAGTAAACTCTTCCCATATCAGCTCTGCATGATCAACATTAGTTTGAGTGACGATTCCCCACAGCATTTGCAGAACTGGGTGTCTGGGTTTGTCACTGCCAGAAGTCTTTCCTGTCAAGCACTGGTTGAGCAAGGATAGAATTGCCCTCCAAGGTTGATACACATAATTCGTCCGTATACTGGAGACAATTTCTACAGGTTCAGGATATCCCAGCTCATTTACAAAATCAATCACCGTGTCACCAGACGGAGGTAACTCAAATGGGTGAGTTGGGTTGACAGGAGTAATCGCTAATGCCTTTCTGAGAAGATCAGCACTTAGATCGAACCATTGTTCATCAAGTTGACAACTATAAACCCTAGTCTTCTCGTTATATGACATTGTCTTCCAGAACTGTTGCAGGTAGATAGCAGGAACATTTGCTGAGGCAGTGAATGCTTGGAAGAAGTTGGTATTACTCAGGATGTCCACTGATATCTGAAAGATGGGGTTCTTTTGGATCTTTTGTGCATTGAACAGTAGGTTGCTTTTCCCGATTGTTAACCACTGAGAGCGAGGTACAATCTGCTCATCTGTTCTTGTAGGAGGTTGAGCGGGAACATTTTGTTCTGCCATCGTATTCTGCAAAAGGGCATTAACAAAGAAGACAAACATTGCAGAGAAACGAAGTTAGAGAGAACGTTAGCATTGATAAAAGTCATGTAACTGCACGATTGATTAAAACAGTTGTAACTCTGGTTTGATTAAAATCTACTAATTATCCAACAGGATCAATTACTTGTTAACTAAGCCCGGATGGGGTTTAGAAAAGCAACTGGGTCATTTGAATGGGCCTTGATAGATTATTGGGCTCAAATGGGTCAAAATATGAAATTTAGCCCAAACCGCCGCTAGGCAGAATGCCAACTCGCCGTTAGGAGAGATGAGCAAACCGCCGCGAATATATAAAATATTCGACCAAACCTCGCACCCTCCCCCTCCGCCTCCCCCCTCCCGCCACCTCCCCCACCGCCGAGAGACGGCGGTGTTTACCTGTTATGATTAAATATAGCAAATTATGGCAAACGCTTATATGTTAGACAACTCGCTGTTGTCAACCCGCCATATGACAACTCGCTGTTGGTAACCCGCCGTTTTAAGCAACCCGCTGTTGGCAACCCGCCGTTTTTAGGCAACCCGCCATTTTTAGGCAACCCGCTGTTTTTAGGCAACCCGCTGTTTTTAGGCAACCCGCTGGTTTTAGGCAACCCGCTGTTTTTAGGCAACCCGCTGGTTTTAGGCAACCCGCTGTGTTTAGGCAACCCGCTGGTATGTCAACCCGCCGTTGAAGCAACCAGCGGGTTGAGTAATTCATTAATAAATAATAAAAATTAACCAACTCGCCGTTAAGAAAAACACGCAACTCGCCGGTAAGAATCAAGGGCAACTTATTCACTAATGTTTGAGATATAAAACCACACATCAAAACCTTTCAAAATACCTAGAATGATCCCAGTCATCAAAGTCATAGCTTAAAAACACTACAATGCATTTAATCAAAAACGACCCTATACTACTTTTTCTTCACTTTTTGAATGTGTTTTTTTTTGATCGAATCCCTTTGATATACACTTAAATATAAAGATATAGATTAAGGATCGGGAAGAATACCTATTGCAAAAAAACACTGAAAATCGCGATATTGTGACTTCGTTACATGGCGGCGAGTTGCGAGTGTTTGTTGTGTTGTGTTTTATTTTGACCGATTTTTGCAACTTTTGACCAAATGGCACTCGCCGCCCTTTTAAACTCCATAAGTTTACATACTTGGTAAATTGGTCCCTTGGTTTCAACTTCTTTTATTTCTTGTATTAAGTATTTCTAAGGGTCAATATCAAGATAGGCAACTGCCAACGTAGTCCCCTATTGGTTAATAAGGTCTAAAACAAAGAGCAAATGCTTTACACCCTACATTACAACAATAGATAACTTGGACCTTCTGAGTTAAAATTAAATTAACCCCCCTTCAAATATTAACCCCTTCAATACACCAACCATCTAAGATTTCATCTTTTATAGCAACCAACAGTCTTTTACACCCTTAGATTTTTTCACATCATTCTCCCCTCAAACAACGAACCCGTTCTATTGAAAGAGTTGTAGTCGTTAATTGAGATGAAAAATCAGGCGAACAGCTCCCTCATCACCATTGTATTACGCTGGCTCGCATAAAGCATGATATAAAGTAATCCATGCTCAGACCAATTAACCGGGTTCAATTTGAAGTTAATTGCAAGCCTTTTAGTAAGTCCGAATGACTTAAAAAATAATATTTCCTAAGTTTTTTTTGTTTTTGTTTTTCTTTTTAAATATGTTACAAAGGATAATGTATGCATATGTTTACTCATCTTCTCCTTTTTGAAGACGTTTGAGAGTTTCAGGGGTCAAACTCTTCATGCCTAGGCGTGGAAGAAGAAATTCGAACCGTTCTCTTGGTAAGGCTTTGGTGAGAATATCTGCAAGTTGATAATTCGTTTCTACGAAGTAGAGTTCAACCACTCTATTTTCCACTTGCTCTTGGATGAAATGGTGCCGTATGTCAATGTGTTTAGAGCGAGAGTGCTGGACGTTGTTACAGCACAGAGCAATAGCACTTTTGTTATCACAGTACAGAGGAATTTTATTGAAGTCAAATCCGTAGTCTTTGAGCTGGGATCGCATCCAAAGGATTTGAGCACAACATCCAGACATGGCGATGTATTCAGCCTCTGTAGTTGATATTGCCGTGCTTCGTTGTTTCTTTGATGACCAGCTAACCAATCTATCTCCAAGAAACTGAGCACTTCCCGACGTACTTCTTCTTGAATCTTGACATCCCGCATGATCCGCATCTGCATAAGCTGTTAGTGACATGGCGTTGTCTTTCGGATACCAAAGACCCATGTTTATGGTTCCTTTCATACCGAAGCACTTTTGATAGCTCAAAGCATTTTGGTAGGCTTAGCCTGATATCTAGCACACATGCAAACAGCGAATACAAGGTCGGGTCTACTGGCTGTAAGGTACATTAGGGAGCCAACCATTCCTCTAAATCAAGTTTGGTCAACTGGAATCCCCATGAGATCCTCATCCAGTTTCAATCGATCCACCATTGGTGTATCGACAGGTCTGAGATCCATTCCATATTTCTTTAAGATTTCGAGAGCATATTTAGCTTGATTAATAAAGATGCCTCCGGGACTTTGAGAAACTTGTAGTCCTAAGAAAAATGAACATATGATCCCATCATTGAATCTAAATTTGTAGCTCATCCATGGAAAATTTTGTTACACGCATTATGATTGTGCGGAAAAATGTTGTCATCTACGTATATTTTGAACAGTAGAATGGTGGTTTGCACTGATTGCGTGTGAATAACATGGATCCCACGGCACCCTTGAAGAAATTGTTTGCCATCAGGAACTTTGAGAGTGAGTCATACCACGCCCTTGGTGGTTTTTGTTGTGTGTTGGTGTTTGGTTTTTTTTTTTGGGGTTTTTTCTTTGCTTAAGCCTATACAGAAGCCTTCGTTCAGGCGATATACGAGTGAGTAAGGATTATCCTGTCTTCAAATCCTTCAGGTTGACTAACAAAGACATCTTCTTGAAGATCACCATATCAGAAAAGCCGGTTTGACATCCATCTGATAGATGATCATATTCTTGGTTGCGGCATTTGCAATGAATATTCTGATGGCCTCTATCCGTGCAACTGGAGCAAACAATTCTTCAAAATCAATACCTTCCTCCTGACGATATCCCTTTGCAACTAACCGAGCTTTGTTTTTCAGTACATCACCATATTCATCAAGCTTTACTATGTAGAATCCACATTGAGAGCGATAACCATATACAAGATTGGGCGAGTACTACTTCCCATACTTCAAGTCCCGATCAAATTCGTGAAAATTTCATCTTGTCATGTGCTTGAAACCGACAGTCTTCTATCACGCCATTTGAGTTCTTGGGTTTCGACTCTGGACAGTTCAGTATGAAAACAGCACCACAAGCATCGGATACTAACTTTTTCTGGTTGATACAGGACGAAGGGATTGCAACAATGTTATCCAAGGATTTACTTGGTCCATCTTCTGAGATGATCTTGAGGTAGTTTTCTTGTTGGGTTCCACTGCATGTAAACATTCCCAGATGATGATTAAGCCGAACTGCGATCTTCAGTACAAGGTTATGTGAAGGAGAAGAAAATCGAGAAGAATCGGGGTATCTTCTTGATTTTGCTTCTGCAATTTCTTTGATGTTGACTGGAAGATGAATATCAGATGTTGACGATGAAGCACTTATTGACGGTGCATCTTGAGCAATTGTTGTAGACAAAGATGTACCTGGTGGGACAACTTGAGCATTAAATTCAGTAGCAGAAGGTACTGGTTCATTAACTCGAGATTGTTCAAGGTGTTCATCAAACATCGGATAAAATAACATTTCCATCTCTTTGTCGTTAGAGTGCGAGCCTGATTTGAGTTGGTCCCAGTGGTCATGATAAAAAGTCGCGGGTCCCTGGAACTCGTATTTTGTGTTACATGATCCATTTGACTGCTGGCATCTCATCGAATTTGACGTGAATTTTTTTCCATAATCGACTATTTCTCTGTTGTAGATTCTATATGCCCTTCCTGACAAGGAGCATACCAACGAAATCCCAATGTCAGCTTTGGCTTTGAAATTTTCCTAGATTTGCTATCAAACATTGCAGTATAGCACATAGCACCAAATACTCGAAAGAATGAAAGATTAGGCTTTTTATCATGCACAAGCTCCCATAAGGTGTTTTTTGTTATGACTAGTATGAATTTAGTGATCGGTTCTTTGTGTAACAAGGCAGTTTCTGACCATCTTCTGCCCATAGAAACATGGAGCTTCGAGAATATCATCATTGTACGTGCTGCTTCCACCAGTTACGATTACGTTCTTTCAACAACTCGTTTTGTTGAGGATTCCTCGACAGACTTTTGATGAAAATGCCCAACTTCATAGTATTCAGACATAACTTGGTTGACGAATTCCGTTCCGTTATCTGTGCGGATGTGTTATAATAAGAAACACTAGCTAACAAAGAAAATCCGGAGGTCGGGGAGGATTGAACAAATGTTTAGCCATATTATTAGAGAGAAAGG
This sequence comes from Tanacetum coccineum, assembly GCA_026074375.1. Taxonomy (NCBI): domain Eukaryota; kingdom Viridiplantae; phylum Streptophyta; class Magnoliopsida; order Asterales; family Asteraceae; genus Tanacetum; species Tanacetum coccineum. Next base: position 36,809 of record BQNB010016333.1, read on the forward strand.
AAAAGATGGGAAGAGGTGTGTGTCTAGAGAGAGAAACAAGAACACACACTCTTTTTACAAAAATGAATCCTCACCCCTCCATGGAAGTATGGAGGGGGTATATATAGGTCAAGACAAGGGACACTATACTATCTTAACAGTTATAGTCCCTGTAGTTCTTGCCTAATGAAAACTAATGTAATTCCGATATGTCACCATATTTTAAGGCTAACAATCTTCCCCCAATATGTGGACATATGGAATTACTTACAATGTTCCTATCTTGTACAAATACAACATAAATAACGTCTTCCAAAGCGCTTCCAAAGCTGAAGATGTCTTCGAAGTTCTCCTGGTCTTGAAACTTGATACTCCAGCTTGGAGTCTTCATTGTCTTTGTACTGTACAGGAACCATTGTAGTATGCAATGACTGATTAACTTTCCGCCCAATTCAGCAGCCTGGTCTTGAAAAGTTCTTTCTTCATGACTCCTTTTTTGCGAAGTTTCTGAATCAGCCTTCCCCCCAAACCAACATCCCATCTTAAGTAGGTTCTGAAACTTGATGTAGCGTCCAACCATCTTCTACTTGTCATCGGACGTGCACAGCAAAATTTGTAGAAGTCAAACCCACCAACGACCACGGCGTCTTGTCATTAGGCCTTGGTGGATATTCGTGCCGTGGTACATCGAAAATCACAACACTTCTTCTCACATATGCATAATACTTCACAAACCATACTAAGTAAAGTAGTCTACACTACTTCCCTTTGGAAGTTGACACGGTAACATCAAAGTCAACTAAGTCCCGGATGTACACATTTTCCCCCATGATGGTTGCGAACTCTCGGAAGCATCATTGCGTGAACGTCCATGATACTCAGAAGTACTTGTCATAAGGCACAAATCTGATTTACAAAAGAATCATTACCATCTTGAATTCACAAACCATAGAGGAGTTGAAGCAAGAATCAAGATTACTTGGTATAATCAAGGTCTTGTGAATGAATGTCATCGAAGATCTTTGAAGATTTTGCTTAGACTGTGAAGTATCGTTGTCTTAGTATTAACATCAAAATTCCCGAGAGAAGTGCGATAGCAGTCTCAACCTTTAAACTCATGGCTAATTTCACCTCGTATTCCTGTCGTGCTATTGGGTTGTATTCAACTTGGTGAAGGTAAACCCAAAAAAAAAAAAAAAATCTTTGTAAGAAAAATTTTTCGATATAACCAAACTTGAAAATGAAGTAGAATCCCCCATATTTGTTACTTAATCTTGCATTGTTGTTGATTGAAAACTTGCGAAGCTTATATCTGGTCGTACTCTATACCCAACTCCGAAAGTATGAGAAGTACAACAACCTCCTTGGAAAATTATCCACATCGGTCTTCTGCGTGTGACACTGAGTACTAACAACGAACGCCTTAAGTGATAGTTAACCATGTCATTCAACCAACCACCCCTGACTGCTGGAACTAGATAATTCAAGTACTCCAATCAAAGCCGTTTACGTTCAAGCAAGTCATCAATCGATTAGATTGGGTTTTAAGAAAGGTGTAGAATATAAGAGGAATCTCGATGATTAAATATGTAGACGCCTGCATGAAATCCAACTTCAATCTCAATGAGGGGAAACCAAACAACTTCTGAATTACTTGTCATCGTAGTCCGAAATCTCTACCGTTTGTCTTTATTGCGAATCTTATTCGATCTTTTGGTATGTATGTATCTTTTGTAGGTGTTGTTTTATTATTTACATTCACTGGATTTACACGTGCGAGATTTAAACCGATAAATGAATTAACGGGATTTTACAAAATCAATAGAAAACCGTGAGTGATTTGATTCGGAATCAGTGACGAAAAATTCCAAAAAAAACTGAAAAATGTCAATAAATCATAGAAAACGATGTTTTTGGCCTTCGAAAAATCCTTAACCAGCTAAAGGTTACAGCGTGATCCGTCTCGTTTTTCTCTTCGATTTGAGAGTCGACGGGCCTAAAACGACTTACGGATCAAAAAAGTTATGGCTTTTAATGACACCCTTTTTTCAGCACACAAGTTTCTAAAAAATTTCTCGTTCGGTCCAAAATTTTTTTTTTCTCGTTCGATTCCACTCGTTCGATTCCTCTCGTTCGATCCGGTCGTTCGATCCGCTCGTTCGATCCGGTCGTTCGATCCTCGAAAATTTCCGCTCGTTCGAGTCTTGTCGTTCGAGTCCGCTAGTTCGATCACTTAGTTCGATCCTTGGCTTGTTCGATCAACTCGTTCGATCAACTCGTTCGATCCTCTCGATCGATCCTCTCGTTCGATCAACTCGTTCGATCCTCTCGATCGATCAACTCGTTTCGACTCCTCTCGTCGATCCTCTCGTTGCGATAAACTCTTCGATCAACTCGATCGATCCGATCGTATCGATCATTGAAATTTTCCGCTCGTCCATCCTTTAGTACCGAATGCTCTAGTTCGATCACCCCCTAGTTCGATCCCCTATTTCGATCACTCCTATTTCGATCCCCCTAGTTCGATCTCCGCTAGTTCGAACCAATAATGAAAATGCACTCGTCTCGATCAACAAGCATAAGCTCGTTCGATCCAAACAGTTACATTGCACGATTTTATCTTCTTTCCGTCCTTGCGTTTGTCTTATCAACACACGAAATGACCACGACTACGAGCTTTTAAGCCAAGAAATGATGCCGAACCAATGAGCTCATAAAAAATCGAAATCACTAACACAACACACTCGAATACAATACACCCCCGGTTAGCATCTTGAAACCAATTGTATATAAGAAACACTAGCTAACAAATAAAAATCGGGAGGTCGGGTATATAAACAAATGTTTAGGCCATATTATTAGAGAGAAAAGGAAAAGATGGGTAGAGGTGTGTGTCTAGAGAGAGAAACAAGAACATACACTCTTTTTACAAAAAATGAATCCTCACCCCTCCATGGAAGTATGGAAGGGATATATATAGGACAAGACAGGGACAGTATATATCTTAACATTATAGTCCCCTATATTCTTTCCCCTACTGAAAACTAATGTAATTCCGAATATGTCACCATATTTTAAGGCAACAGGAAGAACTGACTTTTTGTGAGGCCAACCTGTATTAGCTTAAGAAAGTTGGAGACAAACACTGAGTTTCATCCTTTGAACACAGAACTTTACCATGTATCTTGAATAGTCATCACGATGACTAAGATGATATTTCTTCCCTTTAAAACTCTCAACTCTCATGACCATCACAAGATCCATGTGAAGGGTATGAAGAAATCCATATTTGTATTTGTCATATGTTTGGCCGTGGGAGAACTTCTTGCTTTTTCAATTTACAGGCAGAGGCAAAGATGATCCTTTCAAACTTCAATCTGGGTAGGCCATCTAACCAGATCTTTTTCGAGCAAAGATCATTTATCATGCCGAGTTTAAATGTTTAAAGACCATGCCACAACCCAGATTTGGACTTAGGAAGCTTTGGATAGCAAGCATACGGGAGAAGACTTTCATCAATTCATCAATCGATTCAAGATCATTTATTGTGCCGAAGTTTAAATGGTTTAAACGATGATGCCACAACCATGATTTGGACTTGGAAGCTTTGGACATCAAGCATATTGGAGAAGACTTCATCATATCATCAATCGAGATCGTTTACAAATTGATGCTACGACTACCTTTAAGTAAGTCAGCACCATTAATATCACGAACAAAGGAAGTATGCTTTTTGAAGGCAACTTCAAGATCAGAATCACAAAATTGCCCTACAGAGAATAGATTGTGTCCAAGTCCCTCCACGTTGTATACTCTTGAGATCACAATGTCACCAATAACATAATCTCCATAACCCATGATAGCTCCGAAGTGATCATTCCTGAATCTGACTGTCCCAATGAACTTTTCCACAAAATTCTTGAGCTTTGAACGATTCATGTCATATGTTTTGAACAGCCTGAGTCCAGATACCAAAGGATGACCTGTACGACCTGCATTTGAAAACAGTTGAGTTTGGAGAGTTTGGAATTTTGGTTCCCTAAAATTTTTTGGGGTCCTGTTGGTTAGCAGATAGAGTAGAACATTTCACAGAAAGCTTAGTTAAAGGGCACATTTAGCCTAAGGCAGATTTCTTTCCTGTGGGTCTCCATTGATAACCATAATTAAGTTTTCCTAAGGTGAATTTCTTTTCCGTGGGTCTCCATTGATAACCAATATCCGTAAATAGTTTTCCCGTTGCTTTCCAAACCCGCTTGGTCTTGTTCAAACTGTTATCAGACAGCTTGCCTTTTGGTTTCCAAATTTGCTTCCCTTTATTCAAGACAATTTTAACAGTGGGGGTTGCATTCACTGAACTCAAAACATTAACAACACACATTTCATGATTTGCAGAGTTTAAGCATTTGTTACACATTTTGCACACAGATTCAGAATTCGAATTAATTACAACACGCTTAGAGCTAATGCTAGAATCAACCCGATTCACTTTTGTCCATACTGACTTATTTGTCCTAAGGTGGTCTTCTACTTTCTTCTTATTCTCCCTCTTAGCAGGCAGGATCCTATTTTTCTTTGTATTGCTTCTAGGCTTTGATCCGCTTGCTTCAGTGGAAGTGTTTACTCCTGTAGAAGGAATCACAGGGATATTAGTCTGTTGAACTTTCTGGTGCACTTCGTGTTTCTGTGTGTTGCTAGATGAAGTTCCTGGTTTATCACTAAAAGTAACTTGCTTTTTCCTAGTTACAGGGGTAGAGGGAGCCTTGTTATCTCTTTCATTGAAACTTTTTGGGCAAGTGCCAATCACATATTCTAACAATTCCTGAGATAGCTTAGTGTATTGACAAGCATAGTTAAGTGCATTATCCAGTGGTTTAACTACTCTAGCTTCCTCTACAATCTCCCTAACTGTTTCTACACTCTCCTTAAGATGGCTGATATAGTTTAAATGAGCACTCCTATTGTTCTTAAGGGGATGAGGGATGGGTTTAACGTCAATGGCATACATGCCAGGAGCAAGAACTTTTGGTTTGACATAGTCACTAGTGAAACAAGACTCTTTGCTTCTCAACTGAGCCTTTAGACTCTCAATTTCATTTAACATGGTAGATGTCTTTTCACTCGTGTGAGCACGCGTAATCTTAATGGAGTCATACAATTCCTTGTAATGTTGTTTGACCTTTTCTAGTTCTACTCTAACGCAATCATTTTGTTCAATAAGAGCAGTGACATCTTTAGCATTATAAGGCTCACAACTTCTGTCATTCACATTAGCGACTAGAACTTTCAAGTCTCTAATCACGTTGTCTTTTTCTTGAATCTGATGTTCGAGATTCTTGATCTTAAAGAATGAGTTAAAATCAGGAGCTTCCTGTGATGTTTGTGATTTGTTATTATCAAAACTTTCTTGAAGATGTTGATACTTTAATTGCAAATTTAGGTATTCCCTTTCAAGTTTTGAAATATGTTTTGACTCATTATGAACTTTAGACATTTCAGCTTCAAGATCTAGACAACGTGATTTTTCCACATCATACAGCAGTTGAGTCGACAAACAATTAGCAATCAGATTCTCATTTTCAATGAGAAGGTTTTTCTTTACAATTTCAGCACATTGCTTGTCTACAGTATTCTTGTCCACTTCGTTATTCATTTGATCAAAAATTTCTTCCATTACTTTAACTTCTTTAAAGAGGGCCGTTTGAACTCCTACAAAGTGTTCTTTAAGAGTTTTGAAAAATGGAATAACTTCAGTGAGGTAACATCTTTTTGTTTGCTCAAAACCTCTTTCCCCTTCTGTAACACCTGTTGGGGTGATTCTCTTTTTGCAAGTTTTGTCAAATTCCGAACAAAGTTGTGTTGAGTACATAAAGAGATTTAATGCTTCACTGACTTTATAGTGGAAAGAACTCTGGGGACAAGCTTGACAGAGTATTGGGTGGATACACTGTCAATGCTGAAATTGGTTTTGAATTGAGGTCTCAGCCTTTTTCCAGTCATTTGTTCATCTATGGACCAAACATACTGTTATGGGTCAGATTTCTTTGTGGATCAAGGTGCCCAAGAAGGTATCCTTTGAGTAATCGAGGGGGGGGGGCAATCCTAACTTTATTTTCCACACATAGAGGGCTTTTCATTTTCTCAAGCATTCTTTTCCTAGTTATCTCAGATATCTCACGAGTATCCTCTGAGTCATGTACGACAGTGGGTGTATGATTGGTAGTGACAAGTACATGACCATTATACAGAGCAGACTGAGCTTGCTTTGCACGAGCGAGATATAAGGGATTTTTGTAGCCTATTGCTACCTTGTTCTTTTCATCATAAAACGATGATATGGTATTACATAACATGAGAACCGTTTGAAACAACTGAACTTGTTTGTTAAAATCTATCTTCAATCTTTTCTTTTAGCCTTTTTATGTCTAAAAACTCTTCAAGGAATTTGTCTTCTTTTTGTTTAAAATCCTTTTTCAAAATGGTTACTTCTTCTGTCTTTGACTTATAATGGCCAATGGTAGAACTAAGTAGTATTTGTACTGAATGAAGTTCTGATTTTAAAGAAGTTTCCTTTCTATTTCGGTCTGAGATAATTATTCTCATTTGTTCATCAATTTTTCGTTCTCTATCAGTTAATTCAAACTTTGCCCGTTTTTCATACTCCCTGACCAGTTCCTTATATCTCGCAAGTTCAGGAGGCCATGAATCATAACTACATGTCTTGCTTATTTGCTAATCGTACTTTGTGTAACAACCTTATGTACACCCTCTTCATGCATTTCATTGATAATTGACATTAATGCATCATTTTGTACAGAAGATACATTACTTTGTACACCATTTTCTTTGTTGTCTTCTAGATACTGATTATAAGGAATAATATTAGTTATTTTTAATCTCATCGTCAAATTCAGCAATAGAGTCCAACAACGTAGTTTTTGTTACAACGTTTGCATCTCGAGAACTTCAGGAATACTCCATCCATATGATCTACAAAGGTATCATGATCTTGTACCTCAAATGGAGTATTCAAGTCATATGATGGCCCGACTTCATCGTAGATTGGATCTTCAGACGACAGATTTACCATGAACATGGTTTGTACATTAGGAGCCTCATCAACATCAGAGTCGAATGCATCACATTAATCAGCTTCAAAGATATGATCCACATTGAGTGCCAAATCATTCTTGGGTGAATCATCCACATCATCATCAAAGTTGGTTACCTGCTCTCCTGCAAGAAACAATGACTGTTCTTCATCTAGTACTGCACCATTCTCCTGGGTTTGCTTTAGTAGCATCTTGTCCTTGAAGTAGTCTGAATCCTGAAGTCGCTTTGGCCTTGGACATTCTCCGTTCTATGTGCCCTATCCGTTACATTTGTAGCACTTAATGTGGTTAAGCATGACCTGGATTAATAATGCCTTCCTCTTTCTGACCTCCAACAATGTCCCAGCTACAACATGTTCCTTCTTCATTGTATTCTCTGAAATGGTCTTCCTTGATTATTCGAATTGAAAAAAAAAAAAAAACAATAAAAAAAAATCTTCACAGACATCTTGAACCACACTCTGCCGTCTAAAACCGTAGCTTTGTTCCCTTGCATTAGACGACATTCTAAGGTTGAATAATTGGTTTGAGGAAGATGAGGAATTTATGATTAGTGAGGAGGGCAAGTGAGTGGAAAAACATTAATCAAAGTTTTCAGTTGAAGACTTCCCGAGTCCAGTTGAAAGTTTCAGCCTGAGATGGATTCATCTGGTTGTTTAGGAGACTTGGATGATTGTGTTAGATACTAACTGAACTAGCATTCAAACTATGGCCGAAGGAATAATTATGTTGGTTGAAGAAACCTTTCCATCATTTTTTCAGTTCCTCATTAGCAAAGTACCTGCATTTGCTTACAAAAATGCAAAAAAGCTGATCAAAATTTAGACTCCTTCAAACCTCTGTTTAATTGACTTCAGTTATGAATCTAGCTCCACCATTAACATGTTTGTTCATAAAACTTAAGTTAAGCTGCAACCTGGCATGTCATCTTGAATGTTTCTCAATGTCATATAAGACTTTGTAAAACCTAACATGTATCTAGAATGAGTTTCTCCTTTGATTTGACTGAAGTATCACATCATCGTATAAACTGAGAATTCCTTGTCATCCTTTGTTAACTCAGTAACCTTCCAGAATCACTTCACATTTCCCAATGTCTTTGGTGAAAGTATAGTGGTTGATGAGTGAGAAGATGTCCTTTGGTATACCTTGAAGTAGGAAATTTGTTGCACGAATGTCCATCTATATCCTTTTCCTTTTCTTCAACTGAAAGGGTCATTAAGGACTCCTAACACGTACTGTACCTTGTTGAACTAGACTTCCCTCTCACCCTTTATACAGTATCCAGCAGCAAAACAATCAGAAACCGTTCCCAAATTAAAATGTCCTTCATAATGGACATCATTATAATCACTCCATTATGCCTTTCCTAGACAGTACAGGACTTATACGATTGTTGCAAGATTCAAAGTAATGTTCTCTTCAAGCATTGGTGGGCGTGTATCAGAACCGGCACACTGGATGTCTTCTGACATACTAGACATCTTGTTTTATTATGATATGATATGTTTTGATCGATCAATTATTAGTGAGTATACGTTAAAAGTGGTGAGGTTAACGTTTTTGTTATAGTGATATTAAGTCCCAAGTTTGAATAAATTCCGAAGTGCTCAAACAGTTGCTCAACTCGCCGCCAGATTAGCAACTCGCCGCGATGAAATAAAAGCAACCGGCACTAGTTTAGTGAGGCAAATTGCCATTTGCAATTTCAAGCAACCCGCCGCCTATTGTTCAAACTGTCGTAGCTTCTTTTAGATAATTGCTATTAAAATATTCAAACCGATGTCAACCTGTTCAAACCGCTGCCTATTACAATAAAGCAAACCGCCGTGTGAACAACTCGCCGCGATGTTAAGCAACTCGCTGCCAAAGCAACCCGCCGTGTGTCAAACAGTTGGTCACCTACTAAATAAAATATTCTATTTACGCAAACGGCTGTGAAGAAATTCTGGCAAACCTCCACGAAGAACAATGACTTTTATCATACAAAAGCACTTAAAATCACCCTTTTGAATGATTTTGCTTGATTTCTTTTGCACAACACAGTACCACAAGGCAATAGCAACTAGAAACACCCAAACTTTAACATTACAAACATCAAAATCTAGAGAAATTAAAAAATGAGCTAATAAGCTTCAATAGTACACTTTTCGATCTAAAACAAGCAAGAAATCGCACATACACACGATCTAATCATCCCATGAGCTTTGATACCAATTGTGGTATATCATATATCATAACACGGGGTCGATTCTTGGACTTGGCTAGTTTCTAGAGAGAGAAACACATTAAGGATTTTTCTAGTGAGAAAAATTTTTTTAATAAGAACAAGTGAAAAATGGACTAGCTTATGCCTCATCAAAGTTGGAAGAGGCTTATATAGTTCTTACATTATACCGGGTATTAGTACCCGGTTTAATACCGAAAATCATACTATTAACTATTAAACTACGAGCTATAATAAACAGTAAAATATACGGGGTGACCGAGTCTTTTTCTAATATCTAACATTTTCTATATATATATATTTCCTTTTTGAACATTATCGGGATGGAAGTGATGATCAATTTCAATGTGTTTTGTTCGTGAGTGTTGAATGTGATTCTTACTTAAGCTTGTTTCATCCATAAGGCTTGTTGACATGCCTTTTCGGTGCTTACATATTCCGCTTCGGTTGTGGAGATGGCAAGAGCGGTTTGTTTCTTCAAAAACCAAGATGTTAGACAACATCCCATAAGCGTGCAAACACCACTAGTGCTCTTACGATCTATGTAATCTCCCGCATGATCCGAATCCGCATACACTATAATGTATCGAAAGATACGTAGTGCCTTTAATGTATCGAAAGATACGTTTAACAGCTTCTAGGTGAGAGGTTTTGGGATCCTCTTGAAAGCGTGTACAAAGGCAAACACTAAACATGATATCAGGTCTACTTGCCATTAAATATAATAAACTACCTATCATGCCTTTATATTTGGTATTATCTATGGACTCACCTTCTTCGTCTCTCGTGAGTTTGGTTTCTGTAGACATAGGGGTTTTTATGGGCTTAGAGTCTTCTAATCCAAATTTCTTAAGCATTTCCATAATATATTTTGATTGATTAAAAAATATTCCATCATCTAATTGTTTTATTTGTAATCCTAAGAAAAAATTTAGTTCCCCCATCATACTCATTTCAAACTCATCATGCATGATCTTGACAAAGTCATCACACATTTTTTGACAAGTTGCTCCGAATATAATGTCATCAACATATATTTGGATAATAATGAGGTTGGAGTCTTTCCTTTAGGAAGAGTGGTGTTATCTACCCTACCATGAAGTTAATATGTATAATAAGAAAGGCTTTAAACGATCGTACCAAGCTTATATTGGGGCTTGTAAAAGACCATAAAGAGCTTTCTTAAGTCTATAGACATAATTAGGTTTTACGAAGTCAATGAATCCTGGAGGTTGTGCCACGTAAACCTCCTCATTGATAAAACTGTTAAGGAATGCACACTTCACATCCATTTGGTATAACTTAAAGTCTAGTGCGCAAGCATAAGCTAAAAATATTCTCATAGACATAAGTGTCTAGCTACTAGTGCATATGTTTCGCATAATTAATTTTTACTTGTGTGAATTATAACCTTGGACAGACTAACCTAAGCTTTTTTTCATTTACGACCATTTTTCATCGCGTTTATTTCTATATACTTATTTTGTCCTGAAATGTTATATCCATAGTGATTTGGGACAAGTTTCCAAACATCATTTGTTTTTAAATTGGATTAGTTTTCCTCATGCATGGCTATAACCCAATTTACCATCTTTTAATGCCTCATTTAATTTATTATTTCTATTATTGAAATAAAGCAAAAGAAAATTGCTTTAGTCTTGAGCTCGCGACCTACAAGTCCTTTGGATTTAATTACCAATAACGTTTTCTAGGGGATGAGTTTTTAGATTACGTTAATAATTACAATTGAATATTTACTTAATGAAAATGTCTTTAAGATCATTGCCCATGGTTTTGTTTTACAAACGCTCAATAGCATCTTTCTTTGACTAACTCATCATCTTTCCAATGGTGAGTATTTAGTGTGTGGGAGGTTTCATCGAAAGTTTACATTCAATGACTCTTCAACTTTCATTGTATGTTTGTTAAGCATTAATGTAACTTATAATATTATGCGAATATACCTATGAAAACACCTTCTTACGACCTTTAGGGCAACTTTGTGAGTAATCCTATGTATTAAAATAAAGCATTACTCGAAAACTCTAAATAGTTAAGTTATGGTTTCCTACCTCTTCATAACTCGTATGGAGTTTTTCCTAAAATACGTCTAATGCAAACTCTATTAATTATATAGGTTGACGTATTGACCGCATTACACCAAAATTTTTGAGGAATGGATTGTTTTGCTAAATATTTCGAATTTTTCAAAGGCTTCGGTTTTATTTGCTAAAAATCAAGTCCATGTGAATCGAGAATAGTCATCTACTATAATACCTCGTGTTTTAGGGTTATTGACGTCGTCAATAAATCCACTATGTATTTTTAGTGTTGTACGCATTTGATTTAAATCGTAAACATTAAGTGAAATCGTGTAAGCTAAAAATGATCATTCAATGTAAACGGGCATCAAACAATTAAATGATTACATCAAGCAAGTGTTAAGTAATTATTTTGAGGATAATTATTAACATTGTTCATTTTATTTCATTGGTTACGTAAATTGTATATGTTTCACGGTAAAATTTCGTTTAGACATACCCCGGAACCGCATTAATTTATCTACGCTTCAACAAATACCCATATTTATTCCTAATACTCAAAGTTTTATAAAACTTTACTCATGTTATCATTGTTGGTCAAAAATTAAATAAAAGAAACCAATTAGCACTTACAACTTACAAGAAAACAATGATTCAAATCTACACACTTTTAACTTCATAAATGTATCATATGATCAAAATATCAAGAAAATACAACATATACTCCCTCCCTATCCCACAGCAACAAAAACAATTAGGAGACAAGAAGCACACAATTCCTTCCAACATGGTCTTGTACAACCTTACAAGCCATTAACACCTAAACTAGGTTTTGACCACAATACTCCATAAGACCCCTCAATCAAGTTTTTCTATGACTTTCTTATGACCATTTGACTAGCTTATACATATAATACTTGCACCTTTACAAGAGATAACATTCACACAACACTTGCACTTACAAAAATCAACTTTTCCTCCTCTTTTCTCTTAAATAAGCCACGGCCAAACACCCTTTATACATAAACAATACTTACAACTTATTTCATCACTTATACAAGTAACTAGGAACATATCTAAGGTCATACAAAAAGGTTTGGAACCATGATTTGGTTTTGAATAAGGATGTTAATCAAAAGAAAAAAAGGAAGACTAGGGTTTACTAGTTTGGATTATTTTGAAAGTGTTTGCAAGCTTGGGTTTAAAGTCTAAACAAGGGTTTAGCACATATTTCTCATCATCATTACTCATCATAAGGTCAACTAAAAGCCCTTAACTTTTCATTTTCATGATTATATGTATATATGATGTTTACATAGCAAAATCACCATTTAGGACTTTTAAACATGTAAAAAGAGTTTTTACTTGTGATCATGGATTTTAGCATTTACATACGATATTTGGTTGTTAATATCATGAATAAAATGGACAAAAAGATTGTACCATGTTGTGTTTAAGCATAAAAAGTGTGGATATAAATTAGGGTTATAAAGAATTCTTAAGAGTATTCCAAGAAAATCTGGTAAATACATGATAGATCATGCTTCATGACTTTATCCTGTTTATATGAATGCTAAAATGATGATATAAATGAAGTAAATAAGTGGATGTACACACTTGTTAAAGTCTAAAAAGGATCAAGTATAAACCAAGTAAGTTAAAAGTATACTTAAGGAAGGTTTAGGCTTTCATGTGATATTAATGACTTGATAATCTTGTGATCTTGAACATTTGGACAAATGATGGACTTATGGACTTTATTATATATATCTTATGATATAAAGTGAGATGGAAGACTTGTGGTAAATTTACAAAGTTAAAAAGTACATAAAACAAGCCTTATATAAAAGTATACATATAGAACATAATGCGGCTGTTTGGATTTCAAATTTCAAATAGTGAGTTTGATTTTTTATAAAGGTAATACACCTCACGACGATTCTAAAAAGATAAGAAACTCGAAAACGGATTAATAACGAAAAAGATACGCTAATTACGAGTTATACGTTAATTAAACGGGTTTATAAAAATGAACTTTTAAAAAAAAAAATTATAATACAAACAGAAAGTTTGATGTTTTTAATAGATTATACACATTTCTAGGATTCCAAAATGGTAAGAATCATAATTTTTCGATTAAAAACGAAGAAGTTATGAATTACGCGAGTTTATATACTTAAAATGTATAAAAATACTTTTATAAAACCATTTTTATAAAAGTTACTGTTCATGACAGAAACACTTGGTTTTGTAAACCTCATAAATAAATAGAGCTTTCAATTACGAGAACGTGCTCGAAAGAATCGCTAAAAACGGAGCTATAACGAAGAAAATACGACGTTTACGAGTTTTACGTTAATTTAAGTTATAAAAATAAGTTTATAACTGGTACAAACATTAAAATCACTGTTAATCAGAGGACATGAAACACCAAAAATGTCATATTTTTATACTTCGTCTTAATAAGAAAGCGTGGACATAAGAAACGCAAGAAACGGACTTGAAACACGAAAGTTACGCCAATTTTACTAAAACGGTAATTATAAACGTTTTAACTTATTAAACACAATTTTAGCAAAACAATTAGATGGTGATGTAGCTATGTAGAATTATATATGGTAGATGTTAATTATCATGATTAGTACTTATATGACCTTAAATTAAAAGGCTGCATCTGACGATTTACGTGACGCATTATCTGTGATATACTTGACATACGCTCACTCAAGGTGAGTTCATAGCCCCATATTTTACATGATTTTGTTTTATAAGTTTTTGGGGTGAGAAACATGCATTGTTTTACAATTAGACACAAGTGGTTAAGTTTTACATTATGATTACGTGTTGCCTAAGTAGCGATAAACCTAGTTGAGCCCATTATCATGAACTATCAGTTACTAGATTATGAGCGCGAATGTTATGAATAGATCTATTAGGATTGACATCTCCGTTCGGGTGATTAGCTATCACTGGGCAAACGGACGTATACCATATCAAACATAGGATGTTGCGGGTTAGAACATCATCACGGGCAATGTAGGCCATTTATATGGTATTCATTTATGCGACAACATTGTCATTGAGCTTAGACTGCAGCATAATTACATTATTTGTTGGCTGCATTTTTGCATTATCAACACTTTTATGGGGGTGGTGGGGGGGGGAATCCATATTGTGTCCTACAATTATAAGATTTATCAAACCATAATTCTCCAACATTATTGTTGACGTTTAAATCAATGTTTTGTTTCATGAGATCAGTAGCATAATGTGCAATGATACATTGGTGATTTTGGTTTGGGATGTCCAAGCTAAAGATATGTATGATATGTTTTGGGGAAACTCATGTGTTGTGAACTAGTATACATTTGTAATAAATACAAGGAACAAGTTAAAGCTTCAAGGGGGGGGCTATTGTATCAAATATTTTTAAATCCATGTATCAGTTTTCATGAAATGACTTTTTAGTCGTTCTAATATATAACTTGTGTATTATTGAAATGAGAGTAACACGCCCCGAACCCTTATATTCCGTTGTGACCCAATTTTGGTGATTACAGATTGGTAACAAGAGCCAAGTGTTCTAGAGAACCTTTACAAATGTTTTGCTGGACTAAATCATTTACAAACAACGAAATCATACAAAAGGGTTTTACACTAGACATACAATGTGCTACATTCATGCATAAACAACTAGCTTTGCATTAGATAGTTTGGACTATATACATTCAAAATGATATCCATGAAATGATATAAAAGTAAAATACTTAAGAGTCTATATTAAATACTAATATAGAGCTAATTTTTGAATTTATCAATTCAGTCGTGTCCTGATTCCGGAATGAATCGAGGGTTTCATACACGAGGTTTCCAGCCCATTTGAGGGTTTATCAGACATAGGATCACCGAGAGCCAAATGATTAAAGAGTACCAATGAGCTGCCCTTGGATGCCAGAGGTACCCCAAACGTTGGAGGCCGCTCTCAGGCCCCACCTCTCCGGATTATGTGCCTGGCCCTGAGGAGCCATACAGGCACCACCTTAGCCAGATTTAGTTCCAGGCCCTGAGTCATGCTTATGATGAGATTGTATGCTGAGATCACAATAATGCTGAGGGATGCTCACCCACTGCGCAGTCACCTGACTATGTCCCCGAAGTTCGATCCTGATGCAACCCAGAGGGAGGATGACGAATGATGACCCCGAGGAGATCCTAATTAACTATCCTGCTGATGGAGAAGATTGACGTGGAGACGAGTTGAAGATGATGCCATTGAGGGGAAGATGAATGATGTAATGTGACAAAGAGGTAATGAGTGAGGAGGAGGAGCACCCAGCTCTTGCCGACTCTATAGTTGTTGGCTATTACCAACTACTTATTCAGGCCCCACTGCGGATGAGACATACCGTACGAAGACTGGTGAGTCTGCGCACACCACCACCACACCCTGCATATTCTGTGACAGCTGGATTCTAATCTAGCTCCAAAACCTACACCAGTATGGTCTGATGCAGAGGTTGCCAGACTTCTCGTTGTATCTACTCCACCATCATTACCACTCTCCCCATGGTCTTTACCACTTCCCCAGATACCTTCTCCACCACTACCCCTGCTACCATCTCCATCACTACCACTATCACCACCCTTACATGTGTTATCTCCAGCACCACCTCCTAGCTCCATTCGTTCATTGGGCTATCGAGCTGCTATGATCCGGCTAAGAGTTGAGGCCGCATCTACTTCCCAATCCTCTTACATTACCACACCCTACATACTCTCCCCTAACCAGAATTCAGAAGCACCAGTCATCAGTGGGATAACCACCACCCTTGCCCATATCAGTTCCTACTTCATCACCACCATTGCTACTACCCTCTGCTAGTCGTAGGGAGGACACACCCGAGGTTACCTTACCACCTCGGAAGAGGTTAGGTATCGCTCTTGGTCCTAGATACGAGGTAGGAGAGAGCTCACCTGCTGCTGCTGCTAGACCGACTGGAGGGCTTAGGGCAGACTATGGCTTTGTAGCTACTATAGATAGGGAGATCATTCATGATCGCGGAGAGAAGGTGTTGGATATGGGATCACCGACTCATGGGATGAGATAGTTGAGACCCTGCAGGGGGCACCAGTTAGTATTGACACAGAGTTGGGTCAATATATGACAGCATTTGAGACTAGGGTTAGGCAAGACACGGATGAGATTTATTCGAGGTTAGACGATAAGCAGAGTCAGAGACAACTATTGACTGGTCGGCTCAATATGTTGTTTAGAGACAGACGAGCACATGCATATACACGTTATCTGATGGAGACAGAGACTAGATTGTCCCGAGAGGCTTAGAGGCGATCGATGGATGCAAGTGATCTTACCTGCGGAGAGGTTATGTCACTGCGCACTACCATACTAGGTCAGATGTCAGAGATTAGAGAGTTGCATGCTGCTGATCGCAGGAGACAGGCTGTGACTTCAGAGATGCTGAAGGCAGACCATAGGATATCTGTAGAGATGAAAGAGTTGAGGACAGCTGATCATACCCGACAGCAGCAGCTTATACAGACATTGACAGTGATGCAGACATTACAGGGACAAGTGACCACACTACAGGGACAAGTGACAGCACTACAGGGATAGGTTATCGTACTACAGGGATAGCAATGGTACCCGCCTGGTGTCCTGCAATCCAGATTTCCATAGGAGGCAGTAGCATTTCATAGATTAGATCATGTATATGGCAGTCATTTGGTATATAGCCTACAAAGTGATTACGGGTTCAATCCCCGGCTATTAATGCTTTAGGTTTTTAATGTTTTATGTTTTGTAACCGTAATCATTATAGATTAATTTTGTATCTGAACTATTCATGTATTGTTTACCAATTTATATATGGAATGGTTGTATTATGTCACGTCTGTAATCAAATTTGTTTATGAATGAATGTCGATTTGGTTATATCATTGTTGATTACAATTCAGTTGTATATTTCACTATGTGATGTGATCTCACTTTATTTATCATGAATATGTCATGGTTATGATTTTATGAAATCTAACAGGTATTGTATTTTCTTATGATTGAAGAAAATGGCACCAAAACGAGCCATAAGGTCAACACC
Source organism: Tanacetum coccineum (assembly GCA_026074375.1). Lineage (NCBI taxonomy): Eukaryota > Viridiplantae > Streptophyta > Magnoliopsida > Asterales > Asteraceae > Tanacetum > Tanacetum coccineum. The sequence continues at coordinate 54,282 of BQNB010016333.1, forward strand.
GGTCACAACAATCCCAGCCCCAACAGGAACCACCACCACATCGGTCACTAATGCCCAACTTCAGACAATGATTGACCAAGGTGTCACTGCCGCTTTGGCAGCACATGATGCAAACAGGAATGGCGATGACAGCCATACTTTAGGAACGGGTGGCAGAAGAACTGAACGCGTTGCTCGAGAGTGCACTTACTAAGACTTTATGAAGTGCAAACCTCTATATTTCAAAGGCACTAATGGAGTTGTTGAATTAACTTAATGGTTTTAAAGGATGGAGACTATTTTCCGCATAAGTAACTACTCTATGAAAATCAGATTAAGTTTTCCACTTGTACTCTCCTAGCAGGTGCTCTAACATGGTGGAATTCCCATGTTATGACTGACAGTCATGATGCTGCATATGCAATGACTTGGGCCGATCTGAGAAAGAAGATGACTGAAAAGTACTATCCGAGGAACGAGATGAAAAAGCTCGAGGCGAAATTGTAGAATTTGAAAGTGAAAGGTACTGATGTGATAGGGTACAACCAATGTTTCCAGGAACTAGCACTGCTGTGTGTTAGAATGTTTTCGAAGGAGTCTGACAAGATTGAAAGGTACGTCAGCGGATTACCCGACATGATCCATGGAAACATTGTAGCATCAAATCCGAAAACCATGCAAGAGGTTATTGAAATGGCCACTGAATTAATAGATAAGAAAGTCAGCACCATTGCTGAAAGATAAGCTGAGAACAAAAGGAAGCTTGAAAACACTTCCCGAAACAATCAAAACCAACAACAACTGAACAAGAGGCAGAACACTGGCAGGGCTTATACTGCAGGGACTGGTGAAAAGAAGCCATACGGGGGATCTGAACCCTTATGCGCTAAATGAAACTATCACCGCGATGGTCTGTGTGCTCCAAATCCACAAATGCAACAAATTTGGCCATTTTGCCCGTGACTCTAGGAGTGCGGGAAATGCCAACAATGCTAATAATCATAGGGCACCGGGGTCATGGCTAGAAAAACGTACATGCTTCGAGTGTGTAGTTCAAGGACACAGTCAAGAGAAGTAATGTCCAAAAGCAGAAGAACACAAAAAACGTGGAAATCAAGTTTGGTAAATGACAGGGAGCTCCAGCCAACGTGTATGCGGTGGGTGGCAGGGACAACCATTATCCACCGTCGTGACTGGTACGTTTCCTTCTCAACAACCGCTATGCTTGCTAAATTTTAATTGATACTTGGTGCTGAAAGGAGTTATGGTCTACTGCATTTATTTACCAACTAGAATCACGCCAGCACATTAGATTTACTAATATGAATATCGAACTAGCTGATGGGAGAATAATTGGGTTAAACACTATCCTTAGGGGTTGCACATTAAATCTCCTGAACTACTCATTCAACATAAATTTAATGCCTGTAGAACTTGGTAGTTTTAACGCTATAATTGGTATGATTGTTAGGCAAAGTACCAAGCAATCATTGGTGTGCCGAGAAGATCGTTCTAGTCCTTTGGGGAAATGAAACATTAATTGTTCACGGTGACGGAAGAAACCATGGACACGAGGGCTCGTCATGCACATAACTCGTACTCCAAAACACAATGAAAACAGTGCTAAAAGGATGTCCCAATCTTTATGGCACATTTACTACAAAGGAGGTTGAAGACAAGACAGAGAAGAAGTGACTTGAGGATGACAATTATTATGAGATTTTTCCTGAAGTATTTCCTGAGGACTTTGCCGGGTCCTTCCTCCAACTCGACAAGTGGAAATTTAAATCGATTAAATAACCTGGTACTGCACCCGAAGCTTACGGTCGCCTTACGCTTGACACCTATGAATATGAAAGAGATGTCTGAGCAATTAAAAGAACTATCTGACAAAGCTTTAAAAGACCCAGTTCCTCAGCCCTGATGAGCTTTGGTCTAGTTTGTCCAAGAAGAAAAATGGATCATTCCGTATGTGCATTGATTACCGGGAATTGAAAAACAAACGGTGAAGAACGATAACCACATCCAAGAATTGCGACTATTTGATCAGCTATCACGGGTTCGGCGTAGTCTACTCGAAGATCGACCTAAGGTCGGGTTATCACCAACTGAGGGTTCGAGAAGAATACATTCCGAAGACCGCTTTTATAACCCGTTATGGCCATTATGAATTTCAAGTTATGCCGTTTCGTTTGACAAACGCATCTGCCGTATTCATGGACCTTATAAATCGGGCGTGCAAACCATATTTGGATACATTCGTGATTGTCTTTATTGATGATATTCTGATATATTCAAAGAACAAGCAAGAACACGAAGAGCACATTAAGCTAATCTTAAAATTGCTTAAGAAAAGAGTATTTGTATGCCAAATTTCCAAGTGTAGAATTTTGGATTCCCAAAGTACTGTTTGCCTTGTGTCCACGTTATTGATAGTGCGGGCATGTCACTTTGGGGTTGAAAACTATATTTCGTGGATCCCACCAAGATCAAATCCATTAAAGATTGGGCATATCCTAAGTCGCCGACAAAGATTCGTCAAATTTTAGGTCTTACTGGGTATTATTGAAGATTCATTGAAGGGTTTTTGAAGATCGCCAAACCATGACCAAGCTCACCCAGAAGAATGTCAAGTTGAGTGGGGTGATAAACAAGAAAGCAGCTTTACACTGTTGAAGCAGAAGTTTGCCAGTGCACCAATCCTGACCTTACTTGAAAGAACAAAGATTGCAATCGCATACTGCGATGCTTCAAGAAGAGTTTGGGCTTTGTGTTAAGCAAAAGATTAGGTAATTGCTTATTCCATACACGCCAACTAAGCTCAAAAGAAGAACTATACGACTCAAGAAATTGAACTTGGAGCAGTAGTGTTTGCTCACAAGATTTAGAGGCACTACCTGTATGGAACCAAGTGCACTTGTTTCACCGATCATAAGATTCTATCAACCCAGCTCTTAATCAAGAAAGAGGAAACATGAGGTAACGTTATTGTGATGCATTTCATCAGTGATTAGATTGAGAGATTCGTTATCACCCGGGAAAGGCAAATGTTTGTTGCTGATGCTCTAAGCATGAAGGAGAGAGATCAACCATTAAGATTGAGCCTTGAGTCAAGACTATGAGCTTGGATCTTACTAAACAAATCTTGAATCTCAGACTGAAGCACGAAAACCCGAGAACACCAAGAATGAAAGAAGTTTAGGCATGTTGCTTAAAAATGCTAAGGATCCGAAGAAAGTTAGAAAGGAAGAATTGGAACCGCGTGCGGATGGAACTCTATGCTTCAATGTCAGGAGTTGGTTACCATGTTATGGTGACTTGAGGACTATGATTATGCACGAGTCCCACAAGTTAAAATACTCTATTCATCTGGGTTCCGACAAGATGTACCAAGATATAAAGAAGCTATAATGGTGGCCACCAATATGAACGCCGACGTCGCCACCTATTATATCAAGTGATTGACATGATGCAAAGGTCAAGTGCCGAACATCACAGACCATCAGGATAGTTGGAACAAACCAAGATACCTTAATGGAAGATGGGACACCAACACTATGGATTTTGTCAAGAGCACCCTAAGTCGTCACAAGGTTACAACACTATTTGGGTAATTGTTGAATGACTCACTAAGTCTGTAATCTTTGTGCCAATGAGAGAGACTGATCTGATGGATAAACTTGCAAGAATGTACCTAAAGGAGGTGGTCACGAGGCATGGAATACACTCACGATTAAATTGAGAATCGTGACCTAGTATTCGCATCAAATATTTGGAGGTTACTTCAGAATGCATAAGGTACAAGTCTGGAGTATGAGTCACTGTTTACCATCAAAAACCGACGGCAAAGCGAGAGACTACTATAAACTCTCGAGGATATCTACTTGGCATGTGCGATCGATATGGAGAAGTGTTGGTAACCATATGCCATTAGACGAGTTCTCTTATAACAATAGCTATCACGCTATCATCAAGGCCGCACCATTTTTGAAGGCACTAACTGGTCGAAAGTGTCCAATCACCTGTTAATGGACCAAAGATGGAGAAGCTCAAATCCTCGTCCATACTAATTCCTAGACGACTGAGAAAATATTCTTAAATCAAGCAAAGGATGCAAGCCACTCGTGATCGACAGAAGAGCTACGCCGATCTGAAGCGTAAACCGATGGAATTCCAAGTCGGGGACAAAGTTATGCTTAAAGTTTTACCTTGGAAAGGGGTCGTGCGTTTTGGCAAACGGGGAAAATTAAACCCTAGGTATGCTGGACCTTTCAAGGTGTTTAGAAAAGGTTAGAGAGGTTTCTTACAAGTTCGAGCTTCCAGAAGAGTTAAGCAGGGTTCACAATACATTTCATATATCTTAATTAAAAAGTTGCTATTCTACGAACCGTTAGCCGTTCCGTTGGATGGACTTCATTTTGATGACAAGCTTTAGTTTGTTGAGGAACCCGTTGAGATCATGGACCGTGAAGTTAAACGGTTTACGCACAAGTCGCAAACCATTAGTCCAAGGTCGATGGAACTCTAAGCAGAGGGTTTCCATGATTTAACATTGAACGCGAGGATCAATTTCGAAAGAATACCCACATCTCATCCACAAAACACCCGCATCTTCGACAAGTGTGCGACATAACCCTTGAGGTGATAAAGGCTAACTTAATGGGGGATACTATAATACCCCATGTTTTAAGGTTCATTGAAGTCGTCAAAAATCCACTATGTATTTTTAGTATTGTACGCATTTGATTTAAATCGTAAACAAAAGTTGAACTCGCTTAAGCAAAAATAATCATTCAATGTAAACGGATGCATCCAAACAATAAATGTTTACATCAAGCAAGTGATAAGTAATTATTTTGAGGATAATTATTAACATTGTTCATTTTATTTCATTGGTTACGTAAATTGTGTACGTTTCGCGATAAAATTACGTTTAGACATACCCGGAACCACATTAATTTATCTACGCTTCAAAAAATACCCATATTTATTCCTAATACTCAAAGTTTTATAAAACTTTACTCATGTTATCATTGTTGGTCAAAAATTAAATAAAAACAACCAACTAGCACTTACAACTTACAAGAATATACATAGATATTAAATCTGACACACTTTAACTTCAGTAATGTATCTATGATCAAAATATCAAGAAAAACAACATATACTCCCCCTATCCCATTAAACCAACAACAATTAGGAGAGTGGGGGAAAAAGAACAAGAAGCACACAATTCTTCCCACTTGGTCTTGTACAACTTCAAACCATTAAAACCTAAACTAGTCTTCACCACTATTCTTCCTTAAGACCCTCAACATGTTCTATGACTTTCTTATGACCATTTGACTAGCTTATACATATAATACTTGCACCTTTACAAGAGATAACATTCATACAATACTTGCACTTACAAAAATCAACTTTTCTTTCCCTTGTCTCTTTAATAAGCCACGGCCAAACACCCTTTTTACATAAACAATTCTTACAACTTATTTCACCACTTATACAAGTAACTAGGAACGTATCTAAGGTCATACAAAAAGGTTTGGGAGCATGGTTGGTTGATTAAGGAGGTTAATCAAAGAAAAAGGAAGATTAGGGTTTCTAGTTGGATTAGGGTTTTGAAAGTTTGCAAGCTTGGGTTTAAAGTCTAAACAAGGGTTTAGCACATATTTCTCATCATCATTACTCATCATAAGGTCAACTAAAATCCCATAACTTTTCATTTTCATGATTATATGTATATATGATGTTTACATATCAAAATCACCATTTAGGACTTTTAAACATGTAAAAAGAGTTTTTACTTGTAATCATGGATTTATGCACTTTTACATATGATATGTTGTTGTTAATATCTTGATAAAATGGACATAGAAGTATTGTACCATGTTGGTTTAAGCATAAAAAGTGTTGATATAAATTAGGGTTTTAAAGAATTCTTAATGAGTTTCAAGTAAAAGTGTGGTAAATAACTTGATAATCATGCTTCATGAACTTTTATTCATGTTATATGAATGCTAAAATGATGATATAATGGAAGTATAAGTGATGTACACACTTAGTTAAGTATAAAAAGGTTCAAGTATAAACTTGTAGTTAAAAGTATACTTAAGGAATATGATCGATCAAGAAGAGGTATTTGTTGTTCATTTTTTCTAGAAGGAACATGATCGTTCTATTCTGTTTGGGCTACCAGGTTCTCGACAACAAAAGTTCTTGGTGTTGAGGTTTTTTGACGTCAAGGAGTAGCAGGGTATCGACAGGTATAGGTTCTTGAGTTTTTCGATTGTTCGGGTTTGCGACAAGGTGTAGAAGACATTAGGGAGTTATTGCACAAGGTACTTTGTTTGATTTGGTGTTGTGAGGTTTATATCATAAGGTTATCAGAATAAACAAAGGGTCGGAGAATAAGTCCAAGACTTGTCGAGGTTGCAAGGTTTCTTAAGTTACAAGGGTTACTTCAAAAAGCATTAGGTACTTTCTTGAATCAAGGGTTGTCGATTTGATTGGATGGTCTAATTTTCAAGGTTTAATCGATATTTGATTAAGAAGGGGTTTTGTTTTTTGAAGGGTTTCTTGGTTTGATCGATATCTAAGAAGGTTTATTCTTAGGGTTATATCGATAAAGCAAGGATTTTTTACAAACAGGTTACTTTGCTAGATCATGTTTTATGTAGGTAAATTCACAAAAGGTTAAACGGTTAGCAAAGGGTTAAAAGAATGGCTAGTATGAATACTAGGTTAAACATCGAAAAGCTCGATGGAAATATTATACAAAAGCATGGAGGTTAAAAACAAGTTGGGTTCAAACAACTTGGTCCTGGTGTTGAAACAGGAGTCCGTGGAGTACAAGATGAAAAACGTGTTTGGTTTGAGGTGGAACTGCAGGGAGCTCAAGGGGATCGTGAAGTTGAGGTTTTTCAGGTTAGTAACGATGATACTGCAGTGGCTCAAAGATAGTTGGAGGACAAGCAGCCTGAAGAGAAGACAAACACAGACTGATTGGTAAAGGAACAAGAAAAGGAATATCAGACTGGGTAGAAGATCAAGACGGGTAATGTTCTTGATTTTTAAAAATCAGAGGTCTACACAACAATGAACGAAGAGTGGGGTCGCCAAACATTTGGGTGTTGCAGTGATACAACCGCATAATGGGTTTGTTAAGGAGATGAATGTAACACTCTTGGCTAAGGTACGTTGTTTTTTGATTCAGTCTGGTCTGTCCAAGGTTTTTTGGGCAGAGGATACAACAATGTCTACATAACTAGTGACAAGGTCACCATCATCAGCGATTGGATTTAAGACGCCTATAGATATGTTAGGGTTTTTTGGTTGGCTTGCTAGTATTAAGCAAGGGATGCTTGAACCGGTTAAGGTCAAGTGCATATTCCTAGGATACCGTAAACGTGTAGTGGGTATAAAGCTTTGAAGGTTAGATGACGTTACTTTAAAAGTAGTGCTTTATAGGAATATGGGTTTCAATGAAAGTGGGGAGTACAAGAAAACTTTCATTGGTTCTGGTGTAGGCACGGGTTCAATGCAGGTGTTGCATGGATTTGAGTTTAAGGTGGAATAGCTAGGATTATACATTTAAGGTGGAACCTCAGGAGAATGTTGATCAAGGAGCTAGTTTACAAGAAGTACAAACTTAAGATTTAATGGACTATTAGTTAGCACGTGATAGGGAGCAACACTTAGCATGTGAACTATTCGGGCATAGAGAAGATAGTAATGAGGATGCTTTTGCAGTTGCTGCAGTGGAGAAGATTTATGCATATGAGTCCTTAACTTTCAATGATATAGTTGCTTATGAGGTAATTTCTAAGTGGAAGGCTGGATTGAAAGATGATATAGATGCTCGGTCAAATGTGTATGTACTCAGCAATGGTTGCAGGAAATGTAGTGATGTCAACGATGGCTATTACTGGGAGTATACACCAGGTATGTTCATACATCTATTTCTCTATATAGATGGTATGGTTTTTTCTTGCGGATGCAAGGCTGAGATCTGGATTACCAAGGGTTTGCTGGTTAAAGAAAAGGGAAATATACTTGGTTTGGAGATCATCAGGGATTAGAATGGTAATACTCTAAGGGTGTCACAGTCCGGGATTCACAATGAAAAGTTGGTATAGACTTTGTTGAATGGGCACTCCATACTGTCGTTGGAGGGTAGTCTATCAGGGGACTGTGATGTGGAAAAGAATGGTAAGTAGTCATGTATATATGCAGTTGGAAGCCAGGAGTATCAGATGGTCTGCACGAGACTTGACATAGCATCTGCAGATATGGGTATGTTGGATAAGTTTAATCGTGGATTACAGACAAACGTACATCGGAGGTTTCCACCCATTTGAGGGTTTATCAGCATAGGTATCACCGAGGAAGCCAATGATTATGAGTACCTTGAGCTGCTTGGATGCCAGAGGTACCATATGTGGAGGCGCTCTTCTGGCCCCCACCTCTCATCAGAATATGCTGCATGGCCCTGAGGAAGCTGAGCAGGCACCACTTCGCTCGATTATGTTCCAGGCCCAGAGCATGCTGATTATGAGATTGTTGTGAGGATCAGCCATATGCTGAGGATGCCTCACCCACTGCTCAGTCACCTGACTATGTCCCTGAGTTCGATCCTGGGCAGACCCAGAGCGAGGATGACGATGAGGACCCGAGGAGGATCCTATTAACTATCCTGCTGATGGAGGAGATGACGGAGACGATGATGATGAGCCATTGGAGGAGGATGAGGATGATGATGTTGACATAGAGGCTGATGAGGATGAGGAGGAGGAGCACCCAGCTCTTGCCGACTCTATAGTTGTTGCTTTACCAACTACGGATCAGGCCCCATCTGCGGAGGAGACAGAGCCGTTCGAGACTGGGTACGTTCTGCTACTGGCCACATCCACCACACACCTGCATATCGTGTGAAAGCTTAGGATTTCTATGCTAGCTCTGTACCTACACCAAGTATGGTTTGATGCAGAGGTTTTTGCCAGACTTCGTTGTATCTTTTTTCCACCATCAATACCACTCTCCCTCATGTCTTTACAACTTCACTGTTACCTTCTCAATACCACTACCCCTGCTTACCATCTCCATCACTACCACTGTTCACCACCCTTCACTTTACATGTGTTATCTCCAGCACCAACTCTAGACTCCATTGTTCATTTGGGCTATCGAGTGCTATGTCGGATAAGAGTTGGCGGCGCTTCTACTTCCCATTTTCTCTACATTACCACCACTTCATACTCTCCCTACCTGATCAGATGGCACCATCATCAGGGATACCACCACCTTGCCCCTATCAGTTCCTACTTCATCACCACCATTGCTACTACCCTCTGCTAGTCGTAGGGAGGAACAATCCCGAGGTACCTTAACCACTCGAAGTAGGTTAGGTATCGCTCTTGGGTCTCTAGATACGAGGTTTTGGAGAGAGCTCACCTGAGATGCTGCTGACCGACTGGAGGCTTAGGGCCAAACTAAGGACTCGTTGTAGTACATTTAGATAGGGAGATCAGGCTGTCTGTGGATCCGGAGAGAGAGGTTGGATTATGGGATCACCGAATCATGGGACTGGATAGTTGACGACCCTGCAGGGGCAACTGTAGTTATTGACACAGAGTATGGGTCATACTTTGACTGCATTTGGGACTTGGGTTACGGCCTTGGACACGGATGAGAGTTATTCGGAGGTTAGCAGATAAGCAGAGTCAGAGACAAACTATTGACTGGTCGGACTAATACTGTTTGTTTAGAGACCGACGAGCATTATGCAGATACACGTTATCTGTTGGAGACAGAGACTAGATTGTCCGGAGAGGCTTGAGGCGATCTGATGATGCAAGTGATGTTACCTGCGCGGACGAGGTTTATGTCACTGGACTACATTACTGGTCAGATGTTAGAGATTAGAGAGTTGCATGCTGCTGATCGCAGGAGACAGGCTGTGACATTAAGAGCATGCTGAAGGCTAGCCATAGGATATAGTAGAGATGTATAAGACGTTGAGGACAGCTGATCATACCCGACAGCAGCAGCTTATACAGACATTGACAGTGATGCAGACATTACAGGGACAAGTGACCACACTACAGGGACAAGTGACAGCACTACAGGGATAGGTTATCGTACTACAGGGACAACAGGGACCCGCTGGGGGTCCTGCACAGCCAGAGCTGCCAGAGGAGGCTGGTAGCAGTTCATAGATTAGATCATTGTTAATGTAGTCATTTTGTATATAGCTACTAAGTGTTACGGGTTCAAATCCGGTTGTAAGCTTTAGGTTGTTATGTTTATTTTGTAACCTAATCATTATGATTATTTTGTATCTAAACTATTCATGTATGTTTTCCAATTTATATATGGAATGGTTGTATTATGTCACGTCTGTAATCAAATTTGTTTATGAATGAATGTCGATTTGGTTTATATCATTGTAGATTACTATTCAGGTGTATATTTCATATTTGTGATGTGATCTCACTTTATTTATCATGAATATGTCATGGTTATGATTTTATGAAATCTAACAGGTATTGTATTTTCTTATGATTGAAGAAAATGGCACCAAAACGAGCCATAAGGTCAACACCGGTCACAACAATCCCAGCCCCAACAGGAACCACCACCACATCGGTCACTAATGCCCAACTTCAGACAATGATTGACCAAGGTGTCACTGCCGCTTTGGCAGCACATGATGCAAACAGGAATGGCGATGACAGCCATACTTTAGGAACGGGTGGCAGAAGAACTGAACGCGTTGCTCGAGAGTGCACTTACTAAGACTTTATGAAGTGCAAACCTCTATATTTCAAAGGCACTAATGGAGTTGTTGAATTAACTTAATGGTTTTAAAGGATGGAGACTATTTTCCGCATAAGTAACTACTCTGTGAAAATCAGATTAAGTTTTCCACTTGTACTCTCCTAGCAGGTGCTCTAACATGGTGGAATTCCAGGTTTGACTGTCAGTAATGAGATGCATATGCAATGATCTTTTGGGGCGATCCTGGAGAATAGAGATGACTGATAAGTACTGTCTAAGGAACGAGATGAAAAAGCTCAAGGCTGAATTATGGAATTTGAAAGTGAAGGGTACTGATGTGATAGGGTACAACCAACGTTTCCAGGAACTAGCACTGCTGTGTGTTAGGATGTTTCCGAAGGAGTCTGACAAGATTGAAAGGTACGTTGGTGGATTACACAACATGATCCATGGAAATATTATAGCATCAAAGCCGAAAACCATGCAAGAGGCTGTTGAAATGGCCACTGAATTAATGGATAAGAAAGTCAGCACCATTACTGAAAGACAGGCTGAGAACAAAAGGAAGTTTGAAAACGCTTCCCGAAACAATCAAAACCAACAACAACAAAACAAGAGACAGAACACTGGCAGGGCTTATACTGCAAGGACTGGTGAAAAGAAGCCATACGGGGGATCTGAACCCTTATGCGCTAAATGAAACTATCACCGCGATGGTCTGTGTGCTCCAAAATGCCACAAATGCAACAAATTTGGCCATTTTGCCCTGTGACCTCTAGGAGTGCGGGGAATTGCCAACAATGCTATATAATCGAGGGGCACGGGTAAGGCTTAGAAAACCTACTTGCTTGAGTGTTGTAGTTCAAGGACACTTGCCAAGATGGGAATGTCCAAAGCTGAAGAACACACAAAATAGTGGAAATCAAGTTGTAATGTCAGGGCTCCCAGCCCAAAGTGTATGCGGAGTGTTTGAATGGACAAACCATAATCCACCGTCGTTGTTACGGGTACGTTCCTTCTCAACAACCGCTATGCTTCTATATTATTTGATATTGGTGCCGATAGGAGTTTTGATGTCTACTGCATTTAGTTTCCAAATTGATATCACGCCATCTCCATTAGATCACTATTATGATATCGTAAATAGCTGATGGTGTGAGAATAATTGGGTTAAACATTATACTTAGGGGTTGCACATTAAATTCCTGAAACTATCATTCAACATAAATTTAATGCCTGTAGTACTTGTGTTTTAACGCTTAATTGGTATGGATGGTTTTGTTAGCAAGTACCAAGCAATCATTGTGTGTGCCGAGAAGATCGTTCGTATCCCCTTGGGAAATGAAACATTAATTGTTCACGGTGACGGAAGAAAGAAGAACAGGGGACACCGAGGCTCGTCTGCAACCTTATCGTCGTACTCCCAAAACGACAAGGAATACTTGCTATAAAGGAGTCCTCGTTTTTGGCACATGTTACTAAAAGGAGGTTTGAAGACAAGTCAGAGATAGAAGTGACTTGAGGATGTACAATTAGTTCGAGATTTTCCTGAAGGTATTTCCTCGAGGACTTGTCGGGGTCTTTCCTCCCAAACTCGACAAGTGGGAATTTCAAATCGATTTGATACCTGGTACTGCACCCGTAGCTCGGGCGCCTTATCGATTGACACCTTATGAAATGAAAGAGTTGTCGGAGCAACTAAAAGAACTATCTGACAAAGGCTTTATAAGACCCAGTTCCTCACCTGAGGAGCTTTGATTGTTGTTTTGTCAAGAAGTAAAAAAACGGATCATTTCCGGTCTGTGCATTGATTAACCGGGAATTGAATAACTAACGGTGATGAGTTATCTACTTCAAGAATTGTCGCATTCTATTTGATCAGCTCAAGGGTAGAGTGTCTACTTCGAAGATCGACTTAGGTCGGGTTCATCACCAGCTGAGGGTCGAGAAGATACATTCGATGACCCGCTTTTTTAACCCTTTGAAGGCCATTATGAATTTTTCCAAGTTTATGCGTTTCGTTTGACAAACGGCATCTGCCGTATACATAGACCTTATAAATCGGGCGTGCAAACCATATTTTGGATAACATTCTGATTTTTGTCTTTATTGATGATATTCTGATACTATTAAAAGATCAAGCTAGAAACACGAAGAGCCACATTATCTAATCTGTAGAATTGCTTAAGAAAGAGGAGTTGTATGCCAAATTTTCCAAGTGTGAATTTTGGATTCCCAAAGTACAGTTCCTTGGTCACGTGATTGATAGTGAGGGCATTCACGTGGATCCCGCCAAGATCAAATCCATTAAAGATTGGGCATCTCCTAAGTCGCCGACAAAGATTCGTCAAACTTTAGGTCTTACTAGGTATTATTGAAGATTCATTGAAGGGTTTTTGAAGATCGCCAAACCGATGACCAAGCTCACCCAGAAGAAGGTCAAGTTTGAGTGGGGTGATAAACAAGAAGCAGCTTTTCAACTGTTGAAGCAGAAGTTGTGCAGTGCACCAATCCTGGCCTTACTTGAAGGAAGCAAAGATTTTATCGCATACTGCGATGCTTTAAAGAAGGGTTTGGGCATTGTGTTAATGCAAAGAGAAAAGGTGATTGCTTATGCATCAAGCCAACTGAAGATTCATAAGAAGAACTATACAACTCATGATGTGGAACCTAGAGTAGTAGTGTTCGCTCTCAAGATTTGGAGGCACTACCTGTATGGAACCAAGTGCACATTGTTCACTGATCATAAGAGTCTACAACACATTCTTAATCAGAAAGAGTTTGAACTCAGAGGCAACGCTTATTGGTTGCAGTTTCTCAGTGATTACGATTGTGAGATTCGGTATCACCCGGGGAAAACGCTCCTAATGCATAATGTTGTTGTGATGCTCTAAGCAGGAAGGAGAGAGATCAACATAAGAGTTTGAGCCTTAGAATCATGGACTATTAGTTGGATCTTTACAAAATCAAATCTTGAATGCTCAGACGGAAGCACGAAAACCAGAGAACATCAAGATATGAAGATGTTGGAGAGAATGTTGCTTAAAATGACTTAAGGATCCTATGAGAAAGTTAGAAGAAGAATTGGTACGCCGTTGCGGATGGAACTCTATGCTTCAATGGCGGAGTTGGTTCCATGTTATGGATGACTTGGGACTATTGATTATGGAAGAGTCCCACAGTTATTAATCTTATTAATGGTTCCGACATGATGTACCAAGACTATAAAGAAAGCTATATTGGTGGCCTAATATGAAAGCCGACATCGCACCGATGTTATCATGTGTTTGAAATGTGCTAGGTCAAGGTTCCGAACATTCAATGACCTTTAGGCATTGTTGTACAACCCAAGATTCACCTGAATGGAAGTGGGACAAACATCATATGGATTTTGTCTACGAAGCTCCCTAAGTCGTCCCTAGTTACAAACACTGTTTGGGTATTGTTGAATGAAATCACTAAGTTGTATCTTTGTGCCAATGAGAGAGACTGATCATGTCTGGAGATAATCTTGCAAGAACTGTACCTAAAGGAGGTGGTCACGAGGATGGAATATCTCTCTCGATTATTTGTGATCGTGACCTAGATTCGCATCAATTTTTGGAGGTTTACTTCAGGATTATGCTTTAGTTACTTGTACTGGTATGAGCACTGCGTACTATCACAAAACCGCGGGCAAAGCGAGGAGGATTATTTAAAAACTCTCGAGGATATGGCTACGTGCTTGTGGCGATCGCTTTGGAAAGGGTTGGTTAACCATTATTTGCCATTCTAGTCGAGTTATTCTTATAAACAATAGGCTATCACGGCTCAGCATCAAAGGCCGACACCATTTTTGAAGCACTTTATGGTCGAAAGTGTCACTTCACTCTATTTCTGTTGGACCAGTTGGAGAAGCTCACATCCTCGGTCCAGAAACTAATTCAAGAGTTTACGATGAGAAAATCTTCCAAATCAAGCAAAGGATGCAAGCACTCGTGATCGACAGTAAAGAGCTATGGGCGATCTGGAAGCGTTTTTTTTAAACGATGGAATTCCAGTCGGGGATAATGTTATGCTTTAATGTTTTACCTTGGAAAAGGGGGTCGTGCGTTTTGGCAAAATGGGGAAGTTAACCCTAGGTTTGTTGAGACCTTTCAAGGTGTTAGAAAAGTTTAAGAGAGGTTTCTTACAAGTTCGGCTTCAAGAAGAGTTTAAGCAGGGTTCACAATACATTCATATATTCTATTTGAAAAAGGTGCTATGTCGCGAACAGATTAGCCGTTTCGTTGGATGGACTTTATTTTGATGACAAGCTTCAGTTTGTCGAGGACCCCGTTGAGATCATGGACCGTGAAGTTAAACGGTTGAAGCGAAGCCACATTCCATTAGTCAAGGTTCGATGGAACTCCAAGAGAGGTCCTGAGTTTACATGAGAACGCAAGGATCAATTCTGGAAGAAATACCCACATCTCTTCATAAAGACCTCATCGTCGTCAAGTGCCGCATCTTAAGCCTTGAGGACAAGGCTCACTTAATGGGGGGAGACTATAATACCCCATGTTTTAGGGTCATTGAAGTCGTCAATAAATCCACTATGTATTTTTAGTATTGTACGCATTTGATTTATAGTAAACATTAATGTGAAATCGCGTAAGCTAAAAATGATCCATTCAATGGTAAAAACGGGGCATCAAACAATCTTAAATGTTTACATTAAGAAAGTTGTTAAGAATTTATTATGAGGTTATTTATTAACATTGTTCATTTTATTCTATTTGGTTACGTAATAAATTGTGTTCGTTTCATCGATAAATTAGTTTTGGACATTACACGGAACCACATTAATTTATCTACGCTTCAAAAAATACCCATATTTATTCCTAATACTCAAAGTTTTATAAAACTTTACTCATGTTATCATTGTTGGTCAAAAATTAAATAAAAACAACCAACTAGCCTTTTCAATTGCAAGAATATAATTGTATTAGATCTTACACCTTTTATACTTCAAGTAATGTATCATCTGATCAAATATCAAGAAATATACTAACATATACTCCCCCCCTATTTTCAATGGAAAACAACAGCAATTAGGAGACACAGAAGTCACAACTTTTCGAAACTTGGTCTTGTACACTTCAAACCATTAAAAACCTAACTAGTCAACACCCTCAACATGTTCTATGACTTTCTTATGACCATTTGACTAGCTTATACATATAATACTTGCACCTTTACAAGAGATAACATTCATACAACACTTGCACTTACAAAAATCAACTTTTCTTTCCCTTTTCTCTTTAATAAGCCACGGCCAAACACCCTTTTTACATAAACAATTCTTACAACTTATTTCACCACTTATACAAGTAACTAGGAACATATCTAAGGTCATACAAAAAGGTTTGGAAGCATGGTTGGTTGATTAAGGAGGTTAATCAAAGAAAAAGGAAGATTAGGGTTTCTAGTTGGATTAGGGTTTTGAAAGTTTGCAAGCTTGGGTTTAAAGTCTAAACAAGGGTTTAGCACATATTTCTCATCATCATTACTCATCATAAGGTCAACTAAAAGCCCTTAACTTTTCATTTTCATGATTATATGTATATATGATGTTTACATAGCAAAATCACCATTTAGGACTTTTAAACATGTAAAAAGAGTTTTTACTTGTAATCATGGATTTGTGCACTTTTACATATGATATGTTGTTGTTAATATCATGATAAAATGGACATAGAAGTATTGTACCATGTTGGTTTAAGCATAAAAAGTGTGGATATAAATTAGGGTTTTAAAGAATTCTTAATGAGTTTCAAGTAAAAGTGTGGTAAATAACTTGATAATCATGCTTCATGAACTTTTATTCATGTTATATGAATGCTAAAATGATGATATAATGGAAGTATAAGTGATGTACACACTTGGTTAAGTATAAAAAGGTTCAAGTATAAACTTGTAGTTAAAAGTATACTTAAGGAAAGTTTAGGCTTTCATGTGATATTAATGACTTGATAATCTTGTGATCTTGAACATTTGGACAAATGATGAACTTATGTACTTTATTATATATATATGATTTATGATATAAAGTGAGGTGGAAGACTTGTGGTAAATTTACAAAGGTAAAAAGTACATAAAACAAGCCTTATATAAAAGTATACATATAGAACATAATGGGGCTGTTTGGATTTCGAATTTCAAACAGTGAGTTTGATGTTTTATAAAGATAATACACCTCACGACGATTCCAAAAAGATAAGAAACTCGAAAAATGGATTAATAACGAAAAAGATACGCTAATTACGAGTTATACGTTAATTAAACGGGGTTATAAAATAACTTTTATAAAAAGTAAACAAAACAGAAAGTTTGATGTTTTTAACAGATTATACACATTTCTAGGATTCCAAAATGATAAGAATCATAATTTTTTGATTAAAAACGAAGAAGTTATGAATTACGCGAATTTATTACTTAAAATGTATAAAAATACTTTTATAAAACCATTTTTATAAAAGTTATTGTTCATGACAGAAACATTTATTTTTGTAAACCTCATAAATAAATAGAACTTTCAATTACGAGAATGTGCTCGAAAGAATTGCTAAAAACAGAGCTATAACGAAGAAAATACAACGTTTACAAGTTTTACGTTAATTTAAGTTATAAAAATAAGTTTATAACTGGTATGAACAGTAAAATCACTGTTCATCAGAGGACATGAAATGCCAAAAATGTCATATTTTTATACGTCGTCTTAATACGAAAGTGTGGA